>JAXGGA010001280.1:0-159731 GCA_038373865.1 Uloborus plumipes
TCAAAATCATTTAAAGAAAAGTGTTCACATGAAAATAGTCCATTAGTTTGTATCATTTCTACAACAGTTAACAATATTTTCATAAGAATAACCCTAAATATAGTTTTATTCCTTCAATAAATACACCTTGTTGGTCCTTATCCAGTTCAAACAAGAAGTCGATGGATCTTCAACAAAGTTTTCTGAGAGTATTACACTTAAAATTATACGAATCAATCTAGGCGAGAAAACAGACAGAAGTACCTATTCTGGGTGTTAGAATTCCCTCCAGTACCCTACGCCGTAAGGAATACTTACAAATCAATTCTCTCAAATAACAGAAGATAGATAAAGAAAAAGTTCCAGAGCCAGCGGCTAAAGTAGCAAATGAACTGCTTGCGTTTTATTTTAGACTAGCGGTACCCGCACGGCTTTGCCCGTGGTATAAAATAAAAATTTCATTTGTAAAATAATTGATATAGCAGAAGAAATGCTCTATTTTAGTTGTAATTCAACTATAATTCCTTCAAAGTATGATATAAAAATCTGGTATGGACCCCACGCTACTTAATTTTTATGTGTAAATTTCTTAGTAGATGCCTTAAGTGCTAAAATAGTGCTTGGAGTGAGCAAGATAACAGTTCAAACATTTATATCTCTAGTTTGCCGCGAAACAATGCAAAAAAAATGTTTCACAATGATTAATCTCCTAAATATTGCCGATTTTAACATCATTCAGTGGATTTTTCGCAAAATATCGCCAATAGCGCCAAATTGAGTCCAAATATAAAAAGAAAGCAATTTTTTTCCCCAACTTGGTGATATGTCGCCAAATTGGCGGCAAATGCTTGACAATTTTACATCATTCAGTGGATTTTTCGCAAAATATCGCCAATAGCGCCAAATTGAGTCCAAATATAAAAAGAAAGCAATTTTTTTCCCCAACTTGGTGATATGTCGCCAAATTGGCGGCAATGCTTGAAAATAAAAAAAAAGAAAAAAAAAATCTGCCAAATCTTTTAATTAAGTCAAGGCTTCACTAGATAGCGTTTTATACAGGCTGCTTCATTACTCAAAACATCAATGGTAAAGATTTGCCCGCTAGAGAGCGCTGAATGATGTGTTTGTTTACATTTATTAGCACATTGTTTCTGCTGTAAAAAGTGATGTTCATCCTATCTTTAAGGGTTAAAAAATATTGATATAGTTTACTGAAGTGGAGTACAGAGTGAATTGATGCCGAAGGCCTTATTAGTACTGCTTTTTAGGGGAAATAAATTCCCTTTTCAGGTAAAGTTGGTCGCAACTCATGATTCAGTCATACGACATTCATTCATTGTTTACTTTCTTCGAATTAGCAACATATAGCAATGGCGTTCAATTTTGACATCTCTGCATTAATAAAATATACGCTTAAATTCGCAGCCGATAAATAAAAATGTAGCAATGAAATAAGATTGTTCTATTTACTATTTAGTTTCATTATTGTTGCTCACACGATCTTAATTGCTACGCAAAAGCTCAGATGTTCATTTTGATAGCGTTGACCCATCAGAGCGATAAATGGCGAATCTATTCGCAGAGACATTTCCTTTTGATGCCCCAGAATGAATGCCCTGCAATGAAGCGATTGGTGTTCAACGGAAAGACGATTGACAACAAAACATATTAATTTCTTTAGTAACAACGAAATGAGCATATATAATCGCTTAGTACTAAAGAGCAATACAAGTACGAAAAAAATAAACAAAACTACAATATTACGACGACCAAATGTAATTTTTTTTTTCATTTACACAACATTAAAAGGTAATGTTCTTTTTATGTTAAATTTCACACATTGATAATATTTCGATAATTGGGAATCTGGTGTGGTTGCCAAATTTTTGGCGATAATTACTTTATTTTGTTGCTCTTTAGTTTATGTTTGCGAAGGAAGTATTTCCCTCGCTCATAAATTGGCCACAAAGATTTAACGCCAATAGGGAAAGATAACCAGACTTCCAATCACCGAAATCTTCCCTTTTTTGTTTCTAATTTCACACATACGTTTAATACTTGAAAGTAAAATAATGGGCCAACTGAAAAAAAAGCTGCGAAATAATGTGAGAATTCTTGTTAAAAAACTCGCCAAACAAATTAATTTGACAATCTAAACTCATCAAAAGTTTTGATGGAACTATCGTTCCAAAATCGCCATTTATCGCTCTGCGGTGCCAGTGTCGTTTCATAGTTTAATTATAATTAGAATCAATTAAAATGAAAAATAATTCGCTAACTAATTAAAACAAGCCGTTAAAATGCAGAATAAACCAGCAAATCGAACAAGCTATTAAATGACGTTAAAATATAATAAAATAGAATTGAATGCCAAATTGTAAAATTGTCGCCAACAAATTAAATTTTAATTTTGTCTTTTATTATCTGATTTGTTTATAATGTTAGTTACCACAAAATTCGATAGATGTCGCTAGGCGACATGCATCCGTTTTTATCCCAAAGATTTTGATCAAATGAAGCAGCCTGTATAAAACGCTATCTAGTGAAGCCTTGGTATAGAAATTTCGTGCATTATTCTTCACAATGATAATAAAAACAATAAACATCGACAAAGATCAACCAGCAAACGATAAATTAAAAGCTAAATTCGTTCACTCAAGCCATTTGCTGCAATTTATATTGAAATAAATTAATAATGAAGTAAAATATGTTTTGCAGACGATAAATTTAGAATGGTATCCTGTATTTTAAGGAAAGGACTCGATTTCTCATTTGATTGACAGGTGCCATCTTATCACGGTTTTTAATATTTCATTTGACTAATTTTAATAAGGCTTGGAGTTTGGATTGTTACAAAAACAAATACATTTTTAAAATTATTAAGGGAAAAAGAACGAAATAAAAACGTAACCATGGTAACAACATGAAAAGTTGATTTCCGTTGATAAAATAATTCATTTCATCTCTATTTTCAAACAAATTTTATTCGCGAGCAAAGCCATTTTAGAATCGTTTGGCTTGCTTTACTGAAGGTAAGCCTTGAATTTCGGGATTCTAAAAACAATTGTTACAGCTCTCCTGATGATCGTAGAAACTTCGAAAAAACGTCATTTTGTGCAGAAAATTTCAAGCTTTCGAATGACATAAGACTTGAAAATGTGTATGGAATATTTCTTCCCTATTTTATCGAATTTCCTCTAAGAATTCGAATAGAAAAAGAACGAAATGGAATGTTCGAAAAATCGCTTCGAGGTGCAAAACTACATGCTACAAACTAATTTTGTGCCAAGTGGCGTGAAAATCGACCGAACGGTTTTGGCGCTACGCGCGTAACAGACAGAAAGACAGACCCACCTTCAGCTTTATTATTAGTAGAGACAGAGATAGAGAAGAGAAAAAGATAGGATGGCGTTTTATTCCATTTCACCTAGTTTCGACTTCATACGTCGGTGCAATGCAAAAGGTGTTGAGCACGACCTGATCACAGATGCTATTGAAAATAGATCCTTACTTTCTCAGTTTTCTACTTCAACTTTTTACAAGGAGATTTCGCAGAATGGAATTAATTTTTGAAGAGTTAATAGACTTTTTTGAGCAATGTCAAATCGTCTATGTTTTCCTTTCTGGATCTCAGACGTCGTGTAGTCCCTCTTTCAAATTGGAAGTTTGCCCACGTTACTCACCAACCAGCTCCTCCCGGCATTCATCTTCGTTGGCTGTCTTTTGTTCGTTAACTTCAAGATTTGCGCTTTTTCTTTTTTTTTTTTTGCCTCTACAGAGTTTTGTATTTAGTTACCCTTGATCTATGATTGTTTGAAGTAGGAAAACTGTGCTTCAGATAAAATAATGGAACTACTTTGATATACCCCCCCCCCCCCAAATCGGAAATTTGGCGACATTTTTTTCTCGCCAAGCAAAATACCTAGTATTGTTGTTGCCACAAAAAATTGTTGCCACAAAACTTTTTAAAAAATTTAAAAAGTGGTACGAAATATAAGAAAATACCAAATCTGGCAACAGCAAAAACCTAAAAGCTGAAAAAACCTAAATTAGCAACAGCAAAATGAACAGCAACCCTAAAAAGACCGTAGGGAGTGCCAGATTTGGCGCGTAATTTTTTTGGGGGGTGGAGGATATCAAAGTTATGTCAAAATAATACAACAGCAAAAAAGAACAACCAGATTTAGATGTATAATTTTATTAACATTTCTTTACAAAAATGATCCATTCACAAGGAAAAAATCACTGCTGGACCGAAGGATTAAACTGGGATGCATTTTTATTTTATTAAACGGGCCATTTTTTTTTCGTAGCAGATAAGATCTGCCACCTAGCATGCAGAAAATGGATCCATTTCAGTTGGGCTATTTTGTGTAATAACTTGCAAAAGCTCTATTCGTATTTACTGCAAAAGCAATAAAGTCGTTTTTAAACATTTTAGCCTTAGCATGCAGTCTGAAGGCAGAAGACAACTAATGTTTCATAGTAACGTCGTGACTGAATGTAGATATGTCAATGTCTGTTTGAGCACCAGCTCTAGCACTTTTTACTACAGATGTAGACTCCTTAACAATAGGAAAAACTTAACATTATTTTCAAGCAGTCCCAAAATATAGATACACAAAAACCTAAGTAATGAACAGGTTAGACATGCATGATTATTCTTTAATTTTGTAAATTTTTACTCTTAACTGAATGCACTGATTTTAATTGCATTTTGAAGATACACTGAACCAAACATTAACCGGAAATTAACATGTCAGTACTTCTCTAGGTTTGCTGCTGCGGTTTAATTTAGAAACTCCTGTACACGAAAGAACAAAAATGTGTATTTTGCCAAAAATACACCTAAAACATTACAAATGAAATTTTAAACTTATACCAATTGTTTCAAATAAATACTTAAATTTTAATTATTTATGTAAAATGTGCTACTTGTAAGTATTAGTAACAATAGTTTGAGAGTTTAAAAGCAGAGCAATCATTTATGTCCATCCTGTTACACATACGTACGTCACTCTTCAAAAATATTATCAGTTGCAAAGGTCGGAATTTATTTCAATTCTTTTACTGAAAACAGTCCTTAAATGTATATAAACAGTAAAAATAATGATTATATAAGCAATATAAATTACAATAATATTAGCCAGACAAGTCACTATAGTGTAAACAATATAAATAACAAAGTTATAAATGACATAAATCACAATAACATAAACAGTATGATTGATAATAATATAAACAATATATTAATCACAATACTTTCAAAGTATCAAGTATAGTGACCATGAGTTCTGCTCAATTATGCAAAATCATGGTTGAAAGGCAAGTTAAATAATAATCACTATCATATTTTATCAAACAAGTTGAACTACTTCTTAGAGTAATGGCAGTGCAAACTAGGAAGAAATAGGTTTTTTTTTGTTTCTGAGAAATAATCTATAATAGCAATCTAATGTATGTTGCAATGTATAACAAAAAATCTGAAGATTTATTTTTATTTATGAAAAAGATTTAAAATTGAGAAAAGAAAGTATACGAAGACATGAAGGTGGGAAAAAACAGAAATCAACGTCCTTGATGGACCACATTAGGATACGAGTTTTTAAAAATGTTGAAGCTTTATAGAGGCTAGAAAATAGTAGTCATAAAGTAAACTTGGGACAAATAACTTCTTAAAACTCGATAAAAGAACTTTTTTATCAAAAGAATCGTTTCCTTTCACTTTAATTCAAAAATGCCTCAGTTCCAAATGGCATGTTTTACATTCTTTTGAAATAGATGAAGTAGAGATCTCAAAGAGAAATTAAGAATGCAGCAGTTTAACAGTATTTGATTTTTAGTGGAACAATGTTTTCTCTCTTAAAAGAAGTTTTACAGTCACAATTATAGCTTCAAAACTTTTCGCTCTTATTAGCTCCACCACCATTGCAATCGCAAATTCCCAAATTTGGATAAGTTGCAATCGCTATAAATGCTAATGGCTAGAATGCAACTTAACTTGGCACTGACGTCACTACGGCTAGAGCCAATAAGAGCTTACAAACAGTCAGCGATCTCCTCTTATTCGCCAAGTAGGCTGTGACGTTTTATCTAGCTCGTTTTTCATAGGCAAATGTCAAGCTGACGACACGATGTTTTTGTCAAGAAACGTTCTGATGAAATTCGACTTCCAGTAGCGATTGCAATTCGCGATCGCCGGTTTCACTTGAATTCCTGCCTAAATTATACTTGTAAGAAAAATTTCGTTTCCCTCTTTTTTTTTTTTTTGAATTTCAAAAGAGGTCTCAGTTTTAAGAATGAACTTAAACTTAAAGGTTGAAATTTTTAACTTGCAAGCTTTATAACTCAGACTTTGGTTTCTCAAAAAAAAAAAAAAAAAAGTAGACAAAAAAAAAAACTACCGGACTCCTTTAACGAGTTAAACCTCATCACTGTATGCCTTGAAGTTGCTTGATTATAAAAAATAGCAAGCCTGACACAAAAAATACTAAGCATCAATTTGATTGAAATAAAATCATTACCTAACTATGATCAATCTTTTAGATCAGAAAAAAAAAAAAAACGTTGACAATGTATAGAGCTACAGAATTTTCATTAACTGATAAAGCTTCAGCTTTCGTTTACTTGTAGCATAAATTGGAATTTAGACTTTAGTTATCAAACCGAAAAATACGCGCATCATAATCTACGCTACGTAGTCCTTGCTTTATATATTGAATTTTTTACTTTTCTGTGTTTATTTTGCAAAGAACTTGATCAGAATTTCTTATGCCAAAAGTAAATTTCCTAATAACCAAGTTAACACACTAGTTTCTACTACCTAACTATGACGTCACAGCACATAACTATAAATAATGATATTGTAAAAATATTCAGTCCCTTACAAAGCTTTAGTTGATAATTAAATATATATTTTCAATACGCTAATCTTTAAACCCTAATTCGATAATCACCTGGCGTTTTCCAAATAGCTGTAATAAATATTGGATACCTTAATATTTCCTAAAGTGTCTTAAACTAAAACAACTCAACACATGCAATCCCTATTCTGATTATTCTGATAAAATTGATCACATGACGCAAAAAGTTTTCAGTTCAGAAGAAAAAAAATTGTTTTCACATTTACTGCGTGAACTCTCAACTGCGGTCGCATTTTTTTACTTATTTTACTGCTGAAATTAGTAGCACAAGTATTGAAAACTAGTTTAGTAAGCAAATTATATATTGGTGCAAGTACTCATTCATTTCAATATGCTACTTTAATTTCTAGACTATGAAAAACATTATGCATCAGTGCAATTTTACAAAAGTAGAAATATTTTAATGCTCATACATACGCAAGTATTAGTTCAAGCAAGCACTATTAGACTTTGAACAAGGTTAAGCTTTAGCTTGTAAATATATATTTTGAAAATAATTCAAAAACAATCTGCTTGTTATTAAATGTGCATAGTGTTGAAATTTGTTACAATCTTTGTTTCTAGTTCTGAATTACGATTGGAGATTTCTTGTACCTCAACGAATATAGAGAAAACAAAATTGGTAAAAGAAAGAACCTTACTCTAGAACCGTGAATCATTCTAAGAAACGAAACGCTAGTGGAGGCTGCTCCTCACGTATTTAGAAAAAACTGTATTTAATGGAATGCCTCAAAATTTCGTTGGGAAAATGACTCATAATGAATATAAACTTACGCAAAATCAGGATTTTTTTTACACATGATATTAACAAGTGCTCGAAACCTCATTCATGTTACTGCTTACATCATTAGCAAATCATTGCAGTAAACATAAGTTAAAAGTTGTAAAAAGAAAACATTTGCACTCAGTCAATTTAAATAAATCAAAAAAGTATTTCAAAAAATCTTTGAGGTAAATGATTTTGAATTCACTTAACAGCTAAGCTTGAACGAGTAGTAGCAATTCGTTGTCTACCATTTCATGCGAAATGCTCAATGCAAATGCTAATAATTTAAGATGCCGTTTTTAAAATTTCTGATTTCCCTGAGAAATTTAACCAATGCCCCGTTTTTATGCAAAAATGAGAAGCTAAAAACTAGGATTGAAAACTTCAAAAATATAAAACTGGAAAAAACCTCATACGGTATGAAAGATTAATTTGTAACACCACTTTTCTTAAATTTAAAGTTTAAAAAAGGAGTCAAACATTAGTATAGTTGTTTAATATTAAGTCTTATGAGTTGAACTATAATTTTGAGAAACTCTTTGCAACCCACTGAAGCGCATCATAGAATTTTCGGGAAAAAAATATTTTTTTGAATGATAATTATTTTTTCATATTTTAATATTTTTGTCCAAAAACAATTCCTGGGATTCATTTTACAACAATTTTGAGCAGTACTGACACCAAAATAACTATATTTCGCTTTCTTCAAGTGCAGAACGATTTATCTTTTCATTCATCAGCAGGCAATAGAATCAGATTTGCACAGATGCAGTACGTTTAAGATTATTTTTATTTGAAAATAATTAAATCAAGTCAATGATTCTTTTCATGGAAAAGTAATTTCTTCACACAGAAGTCGAGTAAAACAGTTTCTTTGTAATTTGCGTTCTTTTTAGTTACGCGAGAAGAAATTAAATCCAAACATTTAACCTCAAATAATCCACCAAGTTTCGCCGTATATATTCATTCGTAAGTTATGAGAAAACAAAATATCTCATGAATGGGTAGTCGTAAAATTTTGTTTTCTACAGTGTGTAGGATTATTGGAAGATTGTATTGTATGAAGTACAACGAATAAATAAATAAATGAGCTTAGTTTTCTTAGAGTTTTGAGAGAACATTCAGGTCACAGACGTACTTTCAGGGGAAAAAAAGCTGATCAAAAATCCTTTCCTGGTAATGTCTGGCCGAAACATTAGAGAAATCGGCAGTTTTTCCTCCGGGTAATGTTTTGCTGCACATATTCATTGTCAGTCGGAGAAACCTGGGGACCGCTGGGCCGGGCCTTCTGTCAGAGGGAGGTGAGGACCCCGTCCACGGGGGTCGTGACGTGGATGGCGGGAGAGAGCGCAGACGATCGCCTGCTGGGCGGCTTGGAAGGGGGCGGCTGCAGCAGGTCGGCGGCGGAGGCGAACCGGACTCGGGCGGGCGGCGGACCAGGGTCCTCGCCGGGCGGCGGGGCGGGGCCGAGGCAGAGGGCGGGGTTGGCGGCGGAAGGGAGGCCCGACATCACGGCCCCGGCCACCCCGAAGGGACCCGGGTTCGGTGCCCCGCTCAGCCGGGAAATGCCCGGCAGCACGTTCATCCCGTTTGCATTGGTTCCTGGAAAAAGAAGTGGAAGGCACGGTTTATTAATCAAAAAGCAACAAAGTTAACCCATTTGCATCACTCAGAAAAGAAGAAAATATTTGTCCTGATCACCACTTTTTTTTTGGGGGGGGGGGGGGCAAGATGTTGAGCGCACATACGGGCTCAGGCGATAGTTAACTGGCAATATGTGCCGGTGTTTGAACACTCAAATATTATCTCTTTTTGAAAAAAAAAAAAAATCTCAACATCGTGCCTGAAGAGAACCATGTCATAAATAAATATTCCACATTTCCCGCTTCTTCGAACTTGGCTCAAAATAGTTGCTAAGGCAGGATAGCTGAAGTTTCATTTCTCTCATTACAACTTAGATTTGTCAACTGGTATCTATTAGCTTATTTGAAGAGAATGAAAGAAAACACAGCTAGGACTAAGACTCTCTGAAGATACTGATACGAGAACTAATATGGACGTATTTCTATCAAGCCAGCCTAAGTAAGTAGGTCCTGTGTTCAGATAAATGCCTTATAGATTTTATGATTATGTAGAAAATGATTTGTAGCTATTAAATGTGCCTCTGACGTCTCTTTTTTTTTTTTTTTTTCAATACATCTCTATCTCTTCTCTACTAATAATAAAGCTGAAGGTTTGTCTTTCTTTCTGTTACGCGTGTAGTGCCAAAACCGTTCGGTCGATTTCATGACATTTGGCACAAAATTAGTTTGTAGCACGAGGTTTTGCACTACGAAGCGATTTTTCGAAAATTCCATTTTGATCTTTTTCTATTCTAATTCTTAGTGAAAATTCGATAAAATAGGGAAGAAATATTTCATACACATTTTCAAGTCTTATGTCACTCGAAAGCTTGAAACTTTCTGCTAAAAATGATGTCAGTTTGAAGCTTCTACGAGCATTAGAAGAGCTGTAATAATTGTTCTAAGAATCCTGGAAATTCAAGGCTTACCTGCAGCAAAGCAAGCCAAACTATCCTAAAATGGTTAAGCTCGAGAATAAAATTTGTTTGAAAACGAAGATGAAATGAAATATTTTATCAACGGAAATCAACTTTTTATGTTGTTACCATGGTTATGTTTTTATTTCGTTTATTTGTTTCTTTCTTTTTCCCTTAATAATTTTAAAAATATATTTGTTTTTGTTGTTCTCCGTAATAAGATGGCACCTGTCATTAAATGAGAAATCGAGTCCTCTTTCTTTAAAATAGGTACAGTAGGAAGAAACTGACGCGTACCATTTTTGTGAGTTTAGAGACATTTTGGCGATCTGACGAGTTGTGTAGAAGAGGGAAACATTCTTTAACCAAATGAGGTCAAAAAAGAAACAACATGATAGTAAACCATTTTAAATTTATCGTCTGGCAAAACATATTTTATTTCATTATTAATTTATTTCAATATAAATTGCAGTAAATGGCTTGAGTGCACGAATTTGGCTTTTAATTTATCATTTGCTTGTTGATGTTTGTCGATGTTTGTTTTTATTATTATGGTGAAGAATAAAGGACGAAATTTCTATTGTTTTGTTTTTGAAGTTTTGAAAGGAAACTTTCTTTTAAACTTTGGTACGATTTCTGTTGGTTTCTGTGAGCAGCAAAATTGTTCTTATTTCCTCTTTTGGTTTATTTTTGTGCACCTCCCCTTGGGGTTGCATTCGAATTTCTCCAAGGGGGTGTTTTACCCCTTTTGTGGAATAAATCAGTGTTAATTTCAATGCAGACAAAAGTGATATAAATTGGCGCGACCAATTGGCGATATATCGCCAAGCTTTCAGTCGCCAAGTGTTTGACGCCAATTTGGCGACAAATTTGGCGAAAAAATTTATTTTTTTTTATCTGGGTTTAATTTGGCGCTATTGGCGATATTTTGCGAAAAATGCACTGAATGATGTTAAAATCGGCGATATTTAGGAGATCATTGTAAAACATTTTTTGCATTGTTTCGTTGCAAACTAGGGATGTAAATGTTCGAATTGTTATCTTGCTCACTCCAAGCACTATTTTAGCACTTAAGGCATCTACTAAGAAATTTACACGTAAAAGGAAGTAGTTTGGAGTCCATACCAGTTTTGTATATCATTCTTTGAAGGAATTATAGTTGAATTATAACTAAAATAGAGTATTTTTTCTGCTATATCAGTTTTTTACAAATGGATTTTTAGGCTCATACCACGGGCAAAGCCGTGCGGGTACCGCTAGTAACTAATAAAGTAATTTTTTATTAGTATTTTCCCTTTTATCTAGCCACTTTTACCATTTCGTATGTTGTAAAAGAATTATTTTCTAGAATGACATTTAAATTCATATTTTTAAGCTTCAAGTCGATTTTGTTTAACTAAGAATACCATTTACTCTGTTACAACCAATTTGCAATACGGTATCAAGAAAACTAAATTCATTTCAATTTGCAAAATACTGACCGAAAAACAATCGTTACAATAACAAAAAGTGGTTTAGAATTTCTCTCGTACAGGAGCATTTTTACGAAAAAACTTTCAACTTGTTTCCGAAATGAAATGTTTTTAAGAAATGTATTTATATTCAAATGAAATACTCGAAACATGTTTAAATAAAGTCTAGACCATAAAATGAAATTCGATCATTTTTAGGTTTTGCTCCAGTATCATTACATCTTGCTAATTACATTAGAAACATCTTGAACGTACCTAATTAATTTTCCAATTAAGAGTAAGTACTTCATTTCATAATTCCTTTCATTAAAAGAATTAAATAATAAATTGGTAAGAACAGAGCTCTACACGTTTGAATGAAATAAATATGCATTAAAAATTACTTGAGCATTTTAATATTTTACTCAAAAAGAAAGCTTTCAACGGAATCAAAAATAATATATTTAAAAAATATACTGAGAAATCTATACTATAAGTAAGTGGATTATGAAATGAAAAATTATTTGATATATGATCTATGTTTGCAGTCAATGTTGATATAAAATTCATCAAAATCAGTCAGTTTTGCTTTCAAAGACAGGGAAGCTGGTAGATTTATTTTCATTCCAATCTTTATCTGACTAGAATCATAAAACTTGAGTGAAATCCAAAATGCACTTTAGCTCCAAAAAGCACTTCAGATGCTTTACTCCAAACCCTGTGTACACTACGTCGCAAAAGATAGTCTGTAACGAGAGAAATTACATCACTGATGGAAAAAAAAAAACCCTCTCAGTTGAAAAATAAATCGACATTACTTTCCGTCCCTAATTCTTTTGCTGCTCAGTAATTTCCTTGGTATCTAGGTTTTAGGATTTATTTATAGTTGCAAACTTACTACCTTGTGGGTCATGAAACTAGACAAAATTATGAATTTAGATTAGTTTTCACTAGATTTAAGCACGGGTAAAGCGGTTTGACTGCAATGCAGCAAGGGTACTAAGCACCTATTTTATCTACAGAAATACAAGGGCATATCCTTTGAAATTAGTTGTTTTCACCCTTTCCCGCTTGTTTTTGCAACACAGTATGTGTAAATTCAATCTATATTTAACATGCTATAAATATCCCTTCCCCTATATCGTACTGAAAGAAAAAAAGCCAAGTCAGTTGGTACAGTAAGTAATTTTCCTAAGCTTCGAATTACAATGAAGACACCATTGCATTTCTGAAGGCAAGCTAGCAACTATCAGTCGAACTTACGGACTATGCTGTCGAATCTTTTTACTTAAGCTCTAATCTAGTGTGGATTGACATACATCCGAAATTCTGTTCAGACCAGGGTTGCCAGATTTAAGAACTATAAATACGAGACATTCTCTGGGGGGGGGGGGGTAGAGAGACGAAGTCGAAAGATTGAATTTTTAGAACCTTGATTTTAATATGAAGAAAAAAAATTCACAATGATCATATGAATAAAAACTTCATTTTTGCGAAAATCGTATTTCCCTGTTATTAACTCCCTTTTTCCTGACACAGGCCCGTCATTTCAAATTTTGCCGGGGGAGGGGGGGGGGGGCAAAAGGTAAATTATACAAAATCTCAATGTAAATTATTCAAAAAAAAAAAGCAAAAACCACGCCCAATTACACACTGCTCGACATTGAAAATGCAACACCAAGAAGGAGTGGTCAGAAATTGATGAAATTTGATAAGAAGACAGAGACAGCACGGAACAATAAGTGATATTTATTTCAAAATAAATAAGCAAAATTTAGAGCGAGGACGGCGTCGGCTCAGTAAGAAGTAGGACCACCGCGGACAGCGATGCACGAAGAAACACGTCTAGGCATGGAGTCAATAAGCCTGAGGACGGTGTCCTGAGGGATGGCACTCCATTCTCTTTCAACCATTTACCACAGTTCGTCCTCTGAACGAGGCAGTGGCAGGTTCTGCAAACGGCGTCCAATCACGTCCCACACATGTTCGATTGGTGACAAGTCAGGAGAGTATGGTGGTCAGGAAAGCATCTGTACACCTCGTAAAGCATGTTGGCTGATTCGAGCACTGTGAGGCCGGGCGTTATCCTGTTGAAAAATTGCATTTGGCAGACCCTGAAGGTAGGGGATTGCCACCGGCCGCAGTACATTGTCTACGTATCGTTGGGCCGTCATAGTGCCCCGAATACGAACTAGAGGTGATACGGAATTGTATGCAATAGCGCCCCAAACCATTATGCCACGTTGTCGCGCTGTGGGGCGTTCCACAGTTACTGCCGGATTCGATCTTTCTCCACGTCGACGCCACACACGTATGCGATGACTATCGCTGGACAAACAGAAGCGGGATTCATCTGAGAACACTACGGTTTGCCATTCTGCCATCCACGTCGCTCTGGTCCGGCACCATTCCAAACGTTGGAGTCTGTGCTGTGAGGTCAATGGCAGTCTTCTTAGCGGGCGCCGTGATTGCAGGCCACGTGCAACCAGTCGACGGGAAATGGTTCTGGTCGACACAGGAACATCCAGGGTACCTTGCACGTGCTGCAGAATCGACGTACAAGTGACTTGCGGGTCCGCCACAGCTTGTCGGTGAATCCGTCGATCCAAGCGGGCTGACGTCACTCTGGCTGCACCTGCACCCCTCAATGTGGCTACATTTCCTCTTTCCAACCATCTCCGACACAGCCGATGCACAATGCTTGCATCCATGTGGGTATCAGCTGCAATTTGACGTATGGACCAACCTCTCCTTCTCAGTCCGATCACCATACCCCTTGTAAAGTCGTCTATATGCTGGAAGTGTCTTCGTTGAGGACGGCGTGGCATTTCCTCCTATCACACGTATCCTTCGAGAAAAAACCAAATTTCTCCGATAATTAGTCTGGCAGAAAAACCAACATGAACATAGCCCACTTTTCAACTTCATTCTCTTATATCTTACTTTACGTGCGTCGGAGAGCTGCGCATTTCATATCATTTGCATAACTCAGTGACGCGCGTCTACGGTAAAATTTGCATGAATTTCTGACCACTCCTTCTTGGTGTTGCATTTTCAATGTCGAGCAGTGTATATAAATACATTAAGTTCCCAAAACCTGGGACAGGGGGGGGGGGCATTGACCACCCGTTCTAATGTTCCAAATGACGGGCCTGTCTTGGCGTGAAAGATATAATAGTCGCTTCTACTGATAACTAATGTTTAGTATGTACTTTTTGCAAAAGCTAGACGTAGACGTACAAATGGAGAAATTTGAATGCAAAATAATTTTAATGAGTCATTAATAAAAATTTTGATCACAATTGAGTAGACATAGAATTAACCCTTACTACTTGAATTCAATATAAGAAGTTAACCTAAAATTAAATTTAAAAAATCAATCTTCAATATCTTTTGGGAAAAAACTACAGTTTTGTCAATATTATAACATGATAAATGTCAGCAAATTCTTTTTTCTTAAATCAATCATATTTGCTGCATGGTTTTACTGCTGCAATAATTCCTAACAAGTTTTGATGGTCTTTAGGTTGCCATAAAGCTCACTGTAATTTATATTTCTGTCGCGCATTGTAAAAATTATGTAAATTCATGTTTTTAAAACGCGTATTTGTTTGCTAAATGGAATAACATTTAGTTACATCTTTTAGTATAAAAGCGAAGCGAAACAAAGCTCAAAAGATTGAAATTGATTGATTCAAAAAATCTAGTGACTAATCGTAGCTGAACACATATATTTCTTTCATAATTGAAAAATTGAGAAGGGCTTTTTACATAAGGCATAGTAAAATCATTTAGAAGGAGATACACCACTTTTACAACGAACGTTTGTTGAATTGATTTTCACAATAATTTCTACTCTAAATGAATAGAACACTAACATTACTTCAGAATAGAAAAATATTGTAATTCAATGAATTTTCTTAACATTGCATTTCACATTTTTTGTTTTACTTCATTTTTTTCCTGAAAACAATGTTTCGTTTTGTAAAATGCTGCTTCTAGCCAGAATACGGGACTTTAGCCGTCCCGTATCAAGGTTCCCCGGGACGCGGGGCAATATTACAACAAACGGGACTGTCCCTTGAAATCCGGGACGCCTGGCAACCCTGCCCATAACGCTCAAGACTCATGCCATTTAGTAACCGGCGTTGGTAATTTCCCTTATAGTAAGGGTAAACTTAACATCGCAGGGTCTTAATGCTGTTATTAAGATCTACGTAGCCTTCATAATGCTGCCCTGTTAGATCAACGCCTTCATAAATACTAATTGTCTACCACATTTGCTTCGCTACGGGAGACATTAGTTCCACTTTGAGCGCCACCTTGCGGCAATCCGATGACCCGTTGTCATTGTAATAAATCTAAACAATATTCGAAATAAATTTTTGATTGGCTAATTTTTAAATTTAAATTTAGAAATCAACCAATTGTTAATTTCTCTGTTTCAAAGAACTTCGATGGATGGCACTGCTTCGTGAACGAAGGGAGAAATTTTGCTTTGTGCACTAAAAGCCAGAAAGCAATAGGCATTTAGTATTTTGGAGGCGCTGGTTAGATTCACCTCAACTATTGATGTGCTCACCTGTTTTGCTGCTATAATCCTTGAGGGCAGCAGGATGGTGGTGCTTGATGGCATTCATCCTCCGATGCTGCAGTCCGCCCCTGTTGTCGGCCGGCCTCACCGGCCGGACGCGCACCTGCTCCACCGGCAGCACCCGCCGTCTCTGCTTGGGCAGCTTCTCTCGCGCCTGCGTGTGCGAGTAGAACATCGTGAAGTTGGACACGATGACGGGCACGGGCAGTGCGATGGTGAGCACGCCGGCCAGAGCGCACAGAGCGCCCACCAGCATGCCCACGTAGGTGCGGGGCGCCATGTCCCCGTAGCCCACAGTCGTCATGGTGACTATGGCCCACCAGAGTCCCTCTGGGATGCTGGTGAAGTCGTTGGCCGGATTGGCCTGCAGTCGCTCCGCGTAGTAGACGAGCGAGGCGAATATCACGATCCCCAGCACCAGGAAGAAGACTAGCAGGAATAGTTCTTTCGCGCTTGCTTGAAACGTGTGAATCAGAATCTTGAGGCCCCGAGAGTGACGGGTCAGCTTGAACAGTCTGTGTGGAAGAAAACAAGTTAAATGTAGATATCTCACGTGGTATGTTTGTGTCGTATGTTCATCTCATGAACATTAATTTCAGACAAATTGTCGTAAAATCTCATCAATGACTATTAAAAGTTTTCTCTGTTTTGGAACATACATCTTAAAGCCTCCTAGTTTATTTTTCAGCGACTGTTCGTTATGGGATACCATTTTATGCGAGACGTGGAAATAAATATACCACAAATGTAGCTTTTAGGTACATTTGATTTTACGTCATTGAATTTCTATGGTTTACTAGGTAATGAACGTGTGTGAAAAAGATTCAAAAAATAGTGCCACTAGAGTAACTAGTTAAAAATAACTTCAACTTATATGTTAACTTTATTGCTTTTTTTTTAAACTAAATTTTTACACAACCTTTTTACATATTAAGCTCTATTTAATATAAAAATTCCCCTTTAGCATAAAGTACACATGCAGAAATAAAAACTCAACACCAAGAACACGTTCCACTAAAGCAATAAAATTTGGGATGCATGTTTATCGAACTGAAAAGAGGCATCTATTTAAATTTCTTTCCTCACTGAAACGTGGAATTTCATTTCAATTTATATCCCGTAAAGTTTGATACCTACTTTGACAAGACGTGCTGCTGTATCAAATCGTTGAGGTCTTGTTCAGAGAATTGTGTTGAGCTCATCTCTTTCGTGTTAAATTTAGGTTGTTGTGCATTCTTTTCAGAAAAAGAAATATCTGGTTTTGAAAAATTAAAATTGGGTGTGAAAGTATGCTTAAATTATGTTACACGTAGTTTCCCTGATCTTTAATCAAGATGCATTGATACCCTTTATTCATTTTTTTTTAACTCTGAGTCTTTCGACGTCACAAGTCAAATAGCTGTCATTATGGTAATATGATGGGCCTTTTTACATCAAAGGCATGTAAACTTTGGAATCTTTTTTTTTTTAATATTTTTCTCATTTCGTGGTTCTTTTATTCACTATTTATTTCACTAACTTAGCGAGTAGCTGAAAAGTTAGGCCAGTCTAAAATACTGACAGCAGAATAAACAAGATACAATAGAGACTCCTCAACATTCTTGCATATGATTACAGTGATTTTTGATAGTACGGGCTACATTTGGATTTGTAAGAGTAAAAACGTTTTTTTCTTGTCAAAGAATTAACCATTTCTTAACATACTTTCATCAATTTTGTTTTATTTTGTTTCTATATACAAACGCTTTCAACTCCTTAATACTTTAAAATTATTTACCCAACAGCATTAAAACTACTTAGAGAAACAAGCTAAAAACATCTATGGTGCTTCGGTAAGGTGAATAATGTAATAAACATTAAGCTTGAAAGCGATTAGTAACAAAGAAGTTCATGTACTTCCTGGAAAATAAAGAAAAACCGCTAAAATGGGCCTGCAGATAAATTTAATAATATTGTTGCTAAAACATTTTAGCAACAAAAAGCAGATAAAATTTAGTTTACGTTTTCAAAACACGTTCTTCTTTAAACTCAAAAGCAGTATAAACAAACATCGAGACTTTTTCGGCAAATAGTGTCATTAATATAATTCAATAAATGTCATCATGATTTAAACAACTTTTACCAGAAAAATATTTATTTTCATGTTTCTAAATGAAGCAGTACTACAGTATTACTAATAATAATTCATTCGATTTCAAAACGCTATATATCCTATATTGCACATACTATGATGAGGTTTGCATAAAAATATCACAAACTCATTAAGATTTGGACCTGTGTTGACCAAGAAGGAATACCAGTCCAGTTTTTTTTTAATGGCGGCAAAACAAGAAAAGCGATTTTTATTTTTATTTATTTATTTTATTTTTTTGTCTGTGTGCGTTACGTCCGGGTAGAGTCCAGAGTGTTCTGGTAACGCCCTGGTCCATCATGCCTGTCGCACGGATGCTGTCTCAGAGTTTCTTCAATGCTTTTAATAGTGGCGATGCATAAGCAAGATCACTAATATGTCCCCAAAGCATTGAAGAACAGATGAACATCACGCATATTGTAACACAATGGAGATTCAAAAAAAAAAACTCTTCTTGTTTTCAAATCAGAATAATCAACGTACTTACGCATAAAATTGCAGGAATCTGCATGCACGAGTTTCAAGGTATACAAGGAACCCCTTTCTCAATGCAATGAAGTGTGAGCTTTAAGATGAAAAGCCTATTGAAAAGGGGTTCCTTCAAGTCCCAAAACACGTGTCTGCAGATGCTTGCAATTTTCGTGCTTTGTTACGTTGATTATTCCGATTTGCTTTTTCAGCATAAAGCTGATATTAATGCTTCTTCTTTTGTCACCATTTTAAAAGTACTACAGTTATATTAGAACCCGTTTAACACAATTCCAAATTTGATAAGTTTGTGGCTGTTTTCATCTTTTACTTATCACTATACGTGCAATACTTTTGTATGTATAGCATTTCGAAAATGAATGAATCATTTGTAGTAATCCTACATTAGCAACCTATAAACTGAAATAAGTGCAATATGAGTAAGTACGTATTTGATGTATACTTACACGTTCTCGTTTAATGTTCTCTCTTACGGAAAAAAACGAACTTCTTAGCACAGTTTTGATCTAATTCCAGTATATTTTCAACCTCTGACGCAACAAGTAAGGGGGGGGGGGAGATTTATAAGTTTTACGTATCTGTCGATCAGTGTATCTGTCTGTGACACCCTACAGCTGAAACGGAGACCGATTTTGAAAATAAAAGAAAAATTTGTTTGAAAGGTAAAGTGATCGAGTGCCCTTAGCTAGGTCGCGATTTCGGATGACATTAATTAAAAGCCTTTAAAATATTTTTCGCGATTTTTGAAGTGAAAATATACTGGAAAATGTAAAACAATAGTACCAAAAGAAATTAAAAAAAATATGCGTCTGATAAGATGTGTTTGGAACTTCCTCGTAAAATAGAGTTCGAATGGACCCTATTCATGTGACGTCATTGTGAGTATTGACCGAGCCTAGCAGACGAAGTTCCGGTTCTCTGTCTATTATTGGTGAAAATTGGATGTAAATACCCGCAAAAGAAAAGTTAAATGGACCATTGCCACACCGTGAATAGGGTCCATTATAGCGATTTTTAGCAAATGTGGCTAAAGCTTAAATCTACAGGATTGGACACCGATGTCATTGTTGGTCGATGAGGAAAGAAAACTGAATGATTTAAAAATTTTTATCGGTTGCCAGTTTCTATTTGTTAACAATTAAAATACTTGTAATTAATTTTACGAGTAATATAAGAATTTTCAATTTTCCTTCTTTATTATGTTTTTGCGACTAGCAACATTTTACTAGTTTTGATTCTTTCCTTTTCCGTGTTCATCATATCTTCTCGAAAACACTTAAATATATTTAGATTTAAAATGCTTTATGAGCAGACAAGTTCGTTTTAATATCAGATCGACAATCAGGGTCAGGGGTTGTAAATTTTTAATTTAATCTTAGTTACCTTTTATATTTTGATCCATAGAGAGTTTTCCTAATGATATTTACTCGTAGTAACTGCTTAGGTTCCAAAAAATAGCCTATATGCCTCGCTGATAGCTATTACAGAATATTATAAATTTGACATTTCCGAGCTCTGCTCCCCATTTAAGAGCAGAATAAATAGAAAGTACAATAGCTACTTCAGAACGTCACACTAACAATTTATTTAGAATTACCAAAAATTACTCTAAAAGGACTAAATTTTAGCTTTTCCATTTTCAGTTTAGATACTTCTTTGAATAATCTTCCAAACCAATCATTTAGGAAATGATTAAATCGCAATCAAACTCAACAGCTACAAATTTAAATTGTAAACTTCTGAAAGAAAAATTTGCATAATAATGCTTCAGATGTTACTCAAAATTGAAAGATCCTTTATTTTCAAAAGAATGTGTGTCACGTTTTCTGCCATTATGGAGATTTGAAGTTGTTAGTTTGGACAAAAGGGAGACAAAAAGGGTTACAACACATTTTTGGTAAAATGCAAACATTTAAGACCAGAAAAATGATTAGTTTTATACTGTTCGTTATTGTATTTTTTTCCACTTTACGTTTAGTTTTAAAAAGATAAGTGCTGTTTCCTTCCAATGGTTTTGTGTTTTACACACTGATTTCATTTTGCATTAAAAAACATCGATGATAATTAAGGTTTAAATTCATGCTCAGTTTACATTTAAAAGGGAAACTTCTTGAGTATACTCTCAAAATAAAATAACGCTGTTCATTTTCACAAAATTCTGTCAACCTTAAAATAGAAAAAAATAATGATGCATGCTGTTGAAACAAAAATTAACACCAATTCACATCTGAATTTCTCTAACCGCAAATTTGCTAACATTTTCTCTATTTATCATTGTCTGCTCTGTTACAGCTATTTCAAAAATAAATAAAGCAGTTAGGGCCCTGATACACATTGACGTAAAGCAGAAAAATAAAGCAGAAACGTAAAATGTATTACATAGCGCTCCTATGGAAAGTACCCGAATTTTCGGTTTCTGCCTTCGATTTCGGTCGCGTTTTACGCTGATGTGGAGCAGGGCCCTTACACTGAATCTCGTAATATTTTTGAGAAGACCAATTGGAATAACTTCCTACTAAGCTGTAAATAGCTCTGAACATTCTTTTTTCAGATTTCGATAATTTTATAGCCATGATTTTATTTCGGAAAGTAAAGGAATAATATGCTAACCCTTAAAATTCTTCTGAAGGGGTAAAGAGGTAAAAAGTTTTAAAACATGAATTTGTAGCAATTTGTAGCCTCCAATAAAATATTTAGAACTTTTACCTACATCCAAAGTATTAGATTCGCTCTTGTAAGTTAATTATCCAAAAACGTTTAAGTTAAAAAATAAATTAAAAAAAAAAAAAAAAAAACTACCTCATTTTGGTAGCTAAACTCAATAAGTGAAAAACTTCAAGTACACCGTTTTTTTTTTTAATACTAAATTAGACTTCGGTTAATGGTTGAATTTTTTTAAAAGTAGTTCTAGTCAAAATAATATTTTCAATTTAGTATAAAGTCACCGTGACTCATGACAGTTCGACTCATTTTGAATAACATCAGTAATTTCTATTGTAATGGAAAGTATTCACAGGAAATAGGACATTAGATGTAATCTTTCAGATGAGCATACACTATATCTATAAATTATTCTACTCACATTGAAATAGAAATCACTTGTAAATGAAAGTCAGGTGATTTTAGTAAATATCTGGACAGCTGTTACACTGGCTATTTGACATACTCGAAAGATTGTTCTAGTCTTGGAATTAATTATAGTCAAAGCGTGTTATCAACAAATGTGAAATGCGAGTCAATTTCCCGCATGAAGTACCGCATTAGGGATAACTTTCTTTAAATAAACACGCATCCAAGTACAATAGGTAAGGGAGTGTGTTCAACTTATAAATTAATACTGATTAGAATTTTCATATGCGAGTTTGTGTTTTAACAACTAATATTATTGTTGTACTGAAACTTATTTGATTATATATTAATACAACACTCTCAGAAATACACCCTCATATTTCACGAAAATTTTGTTCTGTTTGATGAAATGTCTTTGTGAAAAAATGCTGATGATTTAAAGGAAATGATTTAAACTTGAAATTGATGATCTGACTCAAATTGATGAACATTTCGTGATATTTGGGCATCAGTTTTTGACTCAAAAAGGAAAGAGTCGCCATAAATGACAAAAACTGGCTAACGATTGAGAAATTTGTGAAAGGGAGATATGTATTTTTGAGATTAAAGTTGCCTACAGCAACATTTAATAAACTTTTCATGAGGTGAGTGCACAAATAAAGCCATGAAGACACATAAAGCTATCTCACCAGTTTTTGATGTAATATGGCAAAAATTCGTTAGATCGTGTCTTTTGAGTCTTCATCATTGGAAACTTTTCCCTCTTACGGCATTAAGAATAAGATTAAAGCTAATGTTTTTAAAAATTCTCCATTTTTCAAATTTTCAGTCTCATTGAGCGACCGGAAGATATTATTCAATTTCAATGGAAGAAAACGTTTATAAGTTTTAATCAATCACAATTCTACTTCTTTCCCTTTCGTGTTTATTCACTCTCCAGATATAGTATGATGATATATGTCATCCCACACCGCCAGAAAGCGGTAAGAGCACTAAAATACAACCACCATATTTACTTGATCACCCAAGTGTCTAAATGAATCTAAATGCTCGCTTTATCGAAATCAAAAATTTGGGGGATGCTGCTTTTCTTAGTTTGAACGGCAATGTAGTAACTTCGTTTTATCTATACCAGAGCTGTCAAACTGGCGGCCCGCGGGCCGCATGCGGCCCGCCAACTTCTTATTCAGCAGATTTCTTTTTTCGAAATTTTATGGTATCGGGAAGCATCGAGACTACCATTCTTGGTCAAACCGCGATTCCCGAAATTTTCTCTCGATCGCTTTTCACTCCTTTCATTGTATTGGGAGAAAACGTATAGGGGGGACATCTAAAGGTCAAGGTCAAGCAGTCCTACCCTGCAAGTACCCAGGCACGTGTCGCTTCAAACAAATTCCTAGAAATAGTATTGCCTCGCGTTGGTAATACATCGCGTTGGTAATACTCAAAGTAAAATTAATTTCCCACTCTCCGCACTTTTCCCCTGATGGTTGTCATAGTTACGGTGCTATGGACTTGTCCCGCACTTAGCTTTTGCAACAACGGTTAAATGCAAACAGTTAAAATTTGCTTTATGCGTAAACTATTATTCTACTGAAAAATCAACGTCAATAAAGCAGAAACTTTTCTTAGACATTTTTGCTTTGTTTATGTATGACTATATTTGTTAGAAAATGTTGAGAAATAAATAAAAGCGAAAGCTTAATTCTACAAACATATAATGAATGAAATGCCTCAACAGCAGTGTATAAAGAAAAAGTGGAGCTGTTTTCTTTCGTACGGTTTCCAAGGAGACGACGCAATATTTCTAAACTTGATATGCCTATTTTAAAGTAACCAAATATAATACACAATAAGAAAAAATTAATGACAATTTGATTTAGTCACTGACACAGACAATTTAGAATGCTAGAATTTTGCTGCCATCTGAACAGGTAAAACTTTTACTCATACTAGAATATTAACACCACACCTCCAGTGCAACCGGTACATTCTTATATTTTACCTTTTGTAAAAGTTTCTTTCACATTTGTGCATATTTGTGTTATTTGCGTCAAAATTAAAATGTGTGTGCACGCAAAAAGAATAAAGTCCATTTTATTTTTGCACAACTGAATTGCATACTCGTAGCCTAGAAGGAAACCGCATCCTACACAGGAAAAAAAATCGATTTTGGAATTCGCACTCTTACCTGAATATTCGAATAATGCTGAAAAAATCTAAAATGTCGGCCTTCTCAAGATCTGAGGCAAGCTTCTGCAAGAGCATATCTGAGTAGAAGGACATAGTGGCGATGAAATCGATGATATTGATGGGCGCAGTCATGAACTCCATCTTCTTTGGACTCACCAAGAACCGACTGGCAATTTCAAAGGAGAACCTGCAGGAGATAACAAGGTGTTCAATCGAGTCGTGGAGAGAAACCAGGGTTGAAATGCATAACAACATTCTTTATAAAATTGAAAAACGCGTCCTCTTTTCATCCTCTTGTCCGTAAAAAAAGAGCACTTGTGTGTCAGAATGACTAGAAATTTATCAAGAGTTGAATTTACCTTATATTTGTTCTCTGCTTAAATATTAGCATTTAGTCCTGTTTTGTAAATACTTATGTCGCACGTACTTTCTATAATCCTGTTCAGTTTCGTCTTTCTTTTCTCCTTTTTCTTTTTATAACTTTGCTTATTTTCTCTAAAACTGAGCCTACAAAGAAGAAACTGTCAGTACAACTGATCTAAACTTCAACCTAATGTTCACGTAATAGATCGTATGCTCAGAGATCAACAAATTTTGGAATTAGACGGGGAAAAAAATGTGTGAACATTGAAGTCTTACTCTTCCTAGGTAGAGGACGCCGTCGTTTTATAAGCATTTTAAAATGGTTGTCAGCGTTGTAAAAAATGAAAGTTATGAAACCTTAAAACTTTACATGTGCTACTTGGTTTCACAGTCTCACTATATCATTTCGAAAATTATTCCTTTGGAAAGTGCATGTTATGCTTGCGAATCCCGAACTGAGGTAAAAGATGTCTGTTTCTTAAAGCTTTGGTGTCATTTCACAACACAACAGTACAGCAAAGGGTTGATTTTCGTATGCAATGTAAACCCTGATCATTTCATCAGTAAGTGAAACAGATGTAAAGGAATAAAGGTTACTAATGGTTCCTTTGCTACAATTTATGCATTTAACTTTTTCTGTTTTAGTGTTCACTTCTAAGTTAAACTTTTTTTTTCAATCTTTTTGAAAACATAATAATTATTTGCATTGAAGTATGTATCATTTAAAGTAAAAATCGTTATTTTTCCGGATAAGAGTTACAACAACTCTGCTTTTGAATTACACTAGCATTTGATCTCAATTCACACATACCAGGCATTACACAGGCTCTCAACGTAAAAGAACGCCTCGTGAGCTTCTGTCTTGGTTTTGTCCAGTGTCCAAAGGATGGTTCCATTAGGTGGCTGGTGAATGGTTCGATTCACGATGATGGGAACTCGCATGTTCGGATGAGTTTTTAAGCAAAAGGTAACAATAGATACACAGATGAAGAACACTGACACCACAGCTACCACCTAAGCAAAGAAGGTTAATAATAATGAGTGTTTAAAATGGGGGAGCCAACTTATGCATTAAGCATTTCAGATGGAAAAACCATTTGAGTTGCAAGTTTTATGAACAGCTATGAGACTATTGAAGTTCGATAAAATTGATGATACTTGTTTTGAAATCAGGTACAATTGTTTCTTTACTTTCTCTAATGAAGCAAAAATTTACCTGTTTTTGTATAAGACTAGTAGCGTACAGTAAGACTTGTCAAATTTAATAAAACCAGTCTTCAATCTACGTTCTACTAGTCAGTAATTTATCATTTCAGGTATCAATAGGGCAAAGAATCTGTATGAACGATTGTAAAATTTTTTATATCTATACGATTATAAAAGTTTTGAATAAAACAGGATATTTTTTATTTTATGAAATGACTATGGCACTCCCCTTCCTATACCAAAGTTTGACTGGCCCTTGCGCAACTACAGGTTTTAACACACTATTCTAACCCGTTATGTCTGTACCTCAAGGCCAGACTAATGCAAGCCCAAAAGTAACATTTCTGCAGGACCTTACTGCAAAGTATGTAGAACCCTATATAACAAAGTATAAAAAAGATAGTTATAACAAATGTTTCAATAGTCAAGGTGATGTAGAGAAGAAACCTACATTGTACATTAGTTTTGATAATAAAGTATTTGTTGTAGAGTCATCCGTTTCTATTTTATAGCCTATCAGACCTCGAAAAAGAAAAAAAAAACAACCCTCGTGGATCTGAAACATAGGTAAGGATTTGTAGAGGTCTTCTCTAAACCCGAACATTTGAAACATTTTAAGTACAAATCAAACTAAACAAAGGGGAATTTTAAATATAAAGCACATTCAAGAACTATTTTCAAGATTAAAAACTGAAAACTAAAAGCAATGCATTGCTGCTGCAGGCCAATACGTAAGTCAGTGAGTCATTTGGCTCGATAATAGAGCATTATTCAATTGCTTTGCCACTTTTTCGGTGAATGAAGTATGAATCAAAAGTTAAAACATATGCAAATTCGAACTTGAATTTCTGCAGAACATGATCTCCCAAGATTAAATAAAATACCATATTGTTCGAAAGCTAAAAGTTTTATTCCGGTGTTTTGGGCAGGTTTGTCTAAAAAATCTTTTTGTAAATTATATCAGATATTCTTTTATCCATTACCTTCATGGTTAAACCTAATATTCAGCCAATTTTTTTCAACACACTTCTCTTCGTCATTTTACTACATAAGTCAGCTTAAAATGTTGAGTATTCGTTTGAATGACATCTGAAAAATTAACTTCCTAATGCAGTTTCACATGGAATAGAATCCAGGGACCTCTATTTGGTGAAAACTAAGCGTCAAAATTATCTAAGCCCTAATATCGGCACCTTAATGGCGGCACATGCAAGACTGGGTGCCATTTCTGGGAACTGCGCTAGAACTGCAAAAGGCTGAAGCACCTAGCGTAACCCCATTAGGAAGAAAAAAACTTAAACTATGTATTCTCTATCTTCTTTGAAACATGTTTTGATATTTGTGCTGTCATCTAATACATTAAAATAATTTATCGAAGTCATTTTACTAAATAAATTGCAGATCAATGCATTTCTGAATTTTCAAGATGTGAAACTTCATCTGCAAAAGTTCCAACTACTCCCTTAAATACATTGCATTTTAAGAAATAAACAGCACTTTGGCTTTTGGAATATGACATCTAAGATAAAGTATTCTTTGCTTTACTTGTTAAACGAGAAAACGTATATACATCGCAACAAGAGCTTAGAAGTTTAATTGAAGTTTTTTCGCTACAATATTTATCTTATCTTTCTCAATAATCTGATTAGCTGGTAATTATCCGTACAACGAATATCAGATGCTTTTATTGAGATAATTTCCGTCATCTAATCATAAAATTGATTATGCCGCCATGTCGGTTAACAAGAATAATTATCTCTGATAGATTATAAAAAACATTAAATTGTGATGACATTTTAATCACTTTTGTAGCAAAAAGTACCCAACACTTTAATTGGACAGATCGCTTTACTTTTACAGAATTTTTAATTGCTTATTAACGCTTTACTGAAACCTATGTTTTGTTTGAAAACGCTCATTTTTATCCTCAAATCCCGTATATACCACGATACTCATCCCTATGAATACCACTACTTTATACCCCTAAGCTCACATGTTTTTTGAATTGAAAACGGAAATTCCTTGCAACTCTAAAGCAAGTGTCTGCTTTTCTTTAAAATGTTATTTGTGTATTTTACGTCGTTTATTATATTTTAATAACACTATTGTTACGGCAAACCTTACCTGGCAGCATTGTAAAGTCAACGCGGATTACGACGCTGCCAGATTAGGTTTAAACTGACCATAGTTTGTTTTACAAAGGGTCAACGTTTTGGATACTCATTAAAATGATAAAAAGGTTATAAATATTTCGCTGCCGGAGAAATTAAAGAAATGTAGATAGGTATTGGGTGCAATGATATACATTTTTTAAGGTAAAAAGTTTCTGTATAATTGATCAAAGTTGAATTTCGAGAAAACTAATCCGCGACTTGTGATTACCAAATTGAAACTTAAAGAGAAATAATTAAATTACCCAGGAAGCACAAAAAACGTAAACGTTTTTAATCCGTTGTCACAACGTAAATAACCATTTTACAACCTTTAAAAAACGAAGTGTGCTACTTGGGTATAGTTCAAAAAAAATTAATCAAACTAAAATTTATTTAGAATAAATAAATAGAATAATATAAATTAGAATTAATCAAACTAAAAAAAAATTGAAAATCCGCTAAGTTTACATGCATTTAAGTCAACATGTAACATAGTTTAACCTTTATTATCAAAAATAGCATTAAATATATTACTTTCATATTTGAAAGAACGTGAATTTTATCTTTTATTCAGCGTTACATACAAACAACTGAAACACTTATAATACCTCAACATCTAATATAATTTAGCCTTTAGTATGAATAATAGTATTAAATACCCCGCTTTTATGTTTATAAAGAACGTGAATTTATCTTTTATTCCGAATTACATACATGCAAACAAACCCACATGTGAAACTAATAAAAGCGTATTAAAAATAAATTATAATAGAGTTGTTTTACATCTTCAACATAAATACCGTCTACATGCTTTGAAACACTAGCTAAATCTCTTTTACTAGTAAATTAAAGGGAAGGACATAAGCTTTACTAATTGATTATGGTGTTCACAAGATTTTGCATTTGATCTCTTTGGAAGCATTTTTCCATGAGCTTTCTCGCGGAATTTATCGCACTTCCTTTACGCAAACGACAACTACAGTTTTGTGGTATTAAATAGCAATCGTGATTGCACAAAAAAAATGAATTTAACATCTTGAATTCAATTTGTTTTTCACAATCACGAGTTGCGATAAGACCCAACTCACATTCAGATATCGCTCACTGGGTGCAATAGTGGCACATCAACAAATTCTTAGTTTTGGGGAAATTACTGATTTATAAAGAGAAGTTGGTTGATTTCAATATTCCATATCAACTCTCTCGATTAATTAAAAAAATTGTATTGGTTTACACTTTTAAAGATAGGTATCACATTGTACTAGTTTAATTTATTCAACAAAACCCTTTTTTTTATTAAAAAAATAAAAAACAATAATTGTGCCGTTATTGCTTTTTTTTAAACATATATTATTTAAGAATAGGGTGGAATAATAATAATTATGTTCGAAATAAAACTGCAGTTTGCATCTATGATTTTATTAAAAACAAACATTTTATTAAATTAAAATCTTATTTAAAAAAAAGAACAATTTTAAAGATAGGAACTTTATAATTATCAAGCTTAAACTAAAAATTATTTATTTTAACTTACAATACTGGCATAACTTAAAATGTGCCAATGTTATTAACCAAAATTCTATAATATCAATCAAACTTACCGTACTATTCAAAAAGTGCCCCTGTTGACTGTGCACACAATCTTAACCATGCGAAGATCACTGACATACTAAATAAATGTGCCGATGTTGTCGCGTCGCGGTTAAAAAACGCGGCAAATGCAATAGTGACACTAGCTTCATCTAGCGGTAGCACAATAACATAATGTGCCAGTATTGTTAGTTGATAAAATACAAAATGCTAGTAATAATGGTACAATTTACTAAAAATAACCATTTTTTGACATGTACCACTATTGCACCCAGTGAGCGATATATTTCCTCGTACGTAAAGCATTTCCAAAAGTACCACCATTATATTTTCAACACAAAAAACATCTTTTTCTTTTTTCCATTTCCAAAAACAAATTCAGCTCGCGCGAAAATTCCAGCTCGTGACAAATTATTAAGTGATACGAAAACATAAAAAGGCTCTAGATTTATTTTCCTATTGATTACCGTGTTCACGAGGTTTTGCGTCAGATCAATTTTGACGCCTTCGCCCGCAAGCTTACTTCCGATATTTGTCGCACTTGCTTTGCTTTCAAGAGAAGAGCTGCGTCAACTACCGTCGAGTGAGAATAAATAGCAATCGTGATAGCTCGAAAAAATGTTTAAAAATATTGTTTTTGTTATTAATTTTAAATGTGCAATGTAATTAGTAAAGTACATGCGGAGCAAATTGGATGAGGCAAAGTGAAATAGTTTATTTCGTTTGCTGCATTCATTTACTAAATCCCATACGTATTTCTTCATTCATTAATTCACTTATTTATTCATCTATTCAGTTATTCATTCTCTATTTTATTCACTCATTTTTCTCATATGCTAATTCCTTCATTAATTTGTTCATTCATTTTTTGTTTATTTTTTCATTAATAATTCATTCATTTATTTGTTTACGTATTCATTTGATGAAAATTACTGTAACTCATCAAATAGAAAATGTGTCAATACAGAAATATTGTGTTTTTCACTTTGCCCCATGGTTTTATGAAAATACAAAATAACTACCAAAGATGAAAAACAACATTTCAACGATAGTTGTTTTGCAAAATACATTGTTTCTTTTTTAAGTGCACGGATTTTCAGAACAAATTCCCAACTTCTTAATTTTGAAACAGCTGCGTTAACTTAACTATTTCACTTTGCCTCACATTCCCTAGTTACATAACCAAAATGTATCTGTGTTATCCTTGAATCTGCGTTGTTATTTTCTTATTTCATCCCTGTTTCTCCTTCATACGCAGTTACTACAGCCTACCAACTTTTTATCTTTATTCCTACGTAAAAACTATTTTATAGTAACTTTGCAATAAATTGAGCATGTAATCAAGAAAAAACAGACAGTAAACGATGTTAGAGTTTTATTCAAAACATCCAATTAATTAATCCATTCACCAGCTCTTTAGATTAGGTTTTTTTGCTTAAAAAAAGGCATTTTTTTATTCGTTTATTTTAATTCGCTTTATTTCATTTTATTACTTCAATGTTCTTTATTATAAACTACAAATTAATTACTTAGCATTAAAAAGAATGCACAAAAAGTGTTTAAGAAAAATATTTTTGTTACTTTTTTGACGTGACAAGAGTTTGGGTACGTAAAAATAGATACATATGCAAAAAAGCATTTATGTAAGCCGTAATGCGAAAAAGCCATAGTTGTTTTACTTAAGAGCCGTTTTTTTTAAGAATCAGGCAGTCAAAAAACTTGACTTTTTTTATTTTGATGAAAATTTCAGAGTATGATCTTTATTTAAAATTATTAAACACGTGTTTTTTTATTTTTTCAAAAAAAATTTTTTTCTTTCCGTTTTGGGAGGTCAAAGTTGGACTTTGCTCTTTTTTTCAATAAAAACATGCCAACTTAGATGAGCCAATACTTTTTGCTTTAGGAGTGAACCGTGGAACTGACAATTATTTTGTGTTCTACTATATCCCCACTAACTGTAAGTACATAAATATTTGTGGACGACTCTTGGCACAAAGGTCAGAGGTCACTCAAAGTTGGACGAAAAATAGTTTTTTAATGCAACTTTGACCGACCAAATCTTCTTGTGGAAACGGTACACCACGGTAGTGTATATATCAGTAAATACCTACCAAAGAGTAGTATCCAAAAACATAAAGATATGTGTGGTTGATATTTTGCTTATCGAAATATTTGACTCTGAAGTTGCAGAAATCGCAAAATCACGTGACTTTGAGGGTCATTATCTCCTTGCAGCATGAGTGACCAGATACAAAACTAGTTGGAGTAGAAGCCTTTCTTGTCCCAGAAACACAATCCGTTAACAAACCTATGGCTACTCTTTCAGTTTTTGCATAATTCTTCTCTAAACTTTGAAAAATGAGTGTTTTTCGGCGTTAAGAAAAAAGGCCAATTACCTGTTTTAAAATAGGTATTGCTGTTATTTGTAGCATTATTATATCCCAACTTCCTAACTAGCTGAAATGGCATCTAAAGATGGTTATACAGTTGAAACCAAATTGAAAATGAATTGTCGAAAATACTCAGTATACGTCAAAAACCATATTTTTTTATTTGTCCAGGCGACGTTTTTTTTTTTTTTTTTTTTGTTACAGTTCTTTATTCCGTTCGGTTCCGACATGGTAAGTAAATTTATGTACTTCTTGTCGTTCTAGTTTCTGTAAAACTGGAAAGTAATGTATCTTAAGTCTGATATAAAGTAATTTCTCTTGTCATATCAAGTTTCTAATGTAAAAGAATATTTTGAAATGGATAATAGACCTAATCTAAAAAAAAACTTACTTGTTCAGCTGAGCCCTCTTGCTCGATGTCATGAATGTCATCAAAAATTTCCAGACCTGCACCGAGGGGCTTTAATGTACCAAGATTTTTAAGAAGTGACATTCTGCTAAAGGGGCTTCTGATTTGTGAAAAAGTTGAGTTTTTGATGACATTCACAACATCGACCAAGAGGGAACAGCTGAACAGAAGTTTTTTTTTTTATTGTGTTTATTGTCCATTTCAAAATATTCTTTTAGCTTTATAAACTTGATATGACAGGATATATTGCTTTATATCAGACTTAATATACATTGCTTTCCTGTTTTACAGCAACTAGAACGACAAGAAGTACATAAATTGCTTACCATGTCGGAACTGAACGGAATAAAGAGCTGTAACAAAAAAAAAAAAAAAACGTCGCCTGGACAAATAAAAAAATATGGTTTTTGACGTATACTGAGTATTTTCGACAAGTCATTTTCAATTTGGTTTCAACTGTATAACCATCATTAGATGCCATTTCAGCTAGTTAGAAAGTTGGGATATAATAATGCTACAAATTATAGCAATACCTATTTTAAAACAGGTAATTAGCCTTTTTCCTTAACGCCGAAAAACACTCATTTTTCAAAGTTTAGAGAAGAATTATGCAAAAACTGAAAGAGTAGCCATAGGTTTGTTAACGGATTGTATTTCTAGGACAAGAAAGGCTTCTACCCCAACTAGTTTTGTATCTGGTCACTCATGGTGCAAGGAGATAATGACCCTCAAAGCCACGTGATTTTGCGATTTCTGCAACTTCAGAGTCAAATATTTCGATAAGCAAAATATAAACCACACATATCTTTATGTTTTTGGATACTACTCTTTGGTGGGTATTTACTGATATATACACTACCGTGGTGCACCGTTTCCACAAGAAGATTTGGTCGGTCAAAGTTGCATTAAAAAACTATTTTTCGTCCAACTTTGAGTGACCTCTGACCTTTGTGCAGTCGGTCCACAAATAAGAGTCGTCCACAAATATTTATGTACTTACAGTTAGTGGGGATATAGTAGAACACAAAATAATTGTCAGTTCCACGGTTCACTCCTAAAGCAAAAAGTATTGGCTCATCTAAGTTGGCATGTTTTTATTGAAAAAAAGAGCAAAGTCCAACTTTGACCTCCCAAAACGGAAAGAAAAAAAAATTTTTTGGAAAAATAAAAAAACACGTGTTTAATAATTTTAAATAAAGACCATATTCTGAAATTTTCATCAAAATCAAAAATGTCAAGTTTTTTGACTGCCTGATTCTTAAAAAAAACGGCTCTTAAAAATAATAATACTAATAAGCATAGCGATACAAAATTATTAACAAGGAAAAAGATAAAGTTTTTTTTTTTTTTTTTTGGCTCAAAGGAAGTTTTCTATTGTATAAAAAGACGAGAAGTTGAGCTCGTTAGGCTTAGTTATTAATAAGACGCTTTAAAAAGAGCTTTTCAACGAGAACTAAACGAGTCTTCGTTCCTTGTATTTGGTTATTTATATTTATATATATATATATATATATAATATATATATATATATATATATATATATATATATAATATATATATATATATATATATATATATATATATATCAGGGGTGGCTAACCTTTTTAGGGAGAGTGCCACTATCTGGAGAGAAAAAGCTCACCGTGCCACATTGTATTTTTCCAACAAACGGATTTTTTTTTAAGTTAAAAATATTTTTTAAGTTGGCTGACTATGTAATTCGTACTCAAATGAAACATTTTTTCTCGTAAAACTGAGCAATTGAAATTTAAATGATAATAAAGATATTACAAGTCCAAACAAGAGTTATCGTTAATAAACAATTTTATAGGTTCTGTCAGTTGGCTTACGCTTAAAAAAAGAAACAAATAACATCAAACATTTACTCTAAAAACTAAGCAGTCTGTACTTAATGTGGTTTATAAGTCTGTATCTTTTTTACCAAGTCTTTAATTTTAGGATTAGTTCTTGAGAATCCTAAGAAGTTGAACGTTTTAAGTTCCAACAATTAATATTCAACGGTATTTAGATTTTTCTGCATTCATAGCGAAAAATATTTGTTTAGAAGCCTATTTTGAACCAAATTTACTGGATTTCAGAAGGGAATTTGGATTTCAGAAGGGAAACAAGTAGTGTCTTGCAGAGAAATAGACAAAGAATATAAAAAGATCAGCATTTTTTTTTTTTTTATGATCCTGAAAATCATCAAACCTAACACTGAAATAGGGGTAAAATTTTCTACATATAGCATTGAAAAATTATTAAATTTGTGTTGATACTTTCAGTATTAAATTTAATGTTTTATTTTTTTCCCTCCAAATTATAAAGAAACTGAAGTTTCATCATAAAAGAATGTAGATGGTCTACACTGGTTTGGGAAACTTTTTTTCTACTATCTTAAATTTAAATTACTTAAACGCCTGATAATAAGAGATGAGCTAAATTCATTTGCTATTCTTCATTCCTAAGTAGCAAGTCCTCATTGCTTTCCTTCCAAACATTTAAAAAAACACTCCCTAAAATTCTAAAATCTTATAACTATTTATCCTTTGGATAGCTATTGCACATTTCAATGAAGGAGTAACTTGCCATGCTCTCCTCTTTCACCTGGGAAAAGTTCACAAAACATTCAGAGCTCTAATTCGTAGTTTGTTAATTCAGTGAACTCTACAGGGTCACCAGCAGAGAAAAAGTCTCATTCCCTGGCAATGAGTTTGTGATAAATAATTCGATGATACTTTTGAAGTTTTTTTCCCAAATTATTTTCAAGTAATGTAACAAAAACAATTTAAGGATCTTCATTTGTGCTACCATACCGAATTTTGTCCAATCTGGTTTCTTAATTTTAGTTGCAGAGTTAACTTTTTATACAATTTCATCACCCGTAGCTGAAACTATTGCAGATCAAAAATCCATTCTGTAGCATCAAAAGTTTCATTCGTGTCAAACGCAAATATGCTTTACAAAGCATTGAATGTAGCGTCTCAGGTTTTTTTGGATGTCCAAATATAACGTTAAGTACTTTGCAGTATTGTAGTTCAGACAATTTGTAAGCCAGCCTCCTGACACTTAATCCTCACAATATTACTATCTTTATCAGTTTAAGGGTTTTAGTTTTTATCAATATTTTTGAGGTCGACATTTTTCCTCAAATTTGGAATTTTTTAAAAAAGTCTTCGCGTGCCACTGTTACTGCTCTGCCGTGCCACATTGTGGCACGCGTGCCGCGGGTTGGCCACCACTGATATATATATATATATATATATATATATATATATATATATATATATATATATATATATATATATATAAATAAATAAATATAACCAAAAGTGTTGAGACACTTCCAAAATTGACACTTTTAATACTGTCTTGATCGCAGTACTTTCCTCTAACTTTCGACGCACTCTGTGCACACACGCATGATGTTGAATGTATGATCTTAGTACACAGTCACTCGAAAACCGCAAAAAAAACAAAAACGTTGTCAACACAATTTATTGTTGTCAATACTGTTCCTATAAATTCGGCTTTGCAAACTTGGACTTACTTGACGGAGTTTTGCATTTAATTTCTTGCTCGATTTCAGAGCTTTCAAGAGCTTCAATTAACAATAATGAACAAAACTTTCGTATCACTCCCACACAGTTATTTTCAAACACGACACTAAAATACACACCTTCTTTTAAACTGATTTGTTAAAAAAAATTCTTGGCCTCCAACGGTTGATATGTCTCTTAGTTACCTCAGAAGGCCAAAACAAACTCTAGTTTTTTTTTTTAAATAGTTGTTAAAACTTTTGAATATATTTTTCTTAAGTTGTTTAACAGTTAAAACATTGAGTGAAAATTAACTTCCGTTCCTACGCGTTGAAAAGATTGATTGTACTAATCCTGAAACATGGTTTTGACTGTGGCTAAAAGTTTTGAGTAATTAAATATGATTAAAGAAATTGAAGAGGAACTAACAGGAAAAAAACATTCTAATCATAAATTTGGAAACAAACATTCATTATCTTCCCAGGAAACAGACGTATGATTATCAAGTACTAATATCTTAGCTAAAGTGTAACTTGAACAAAAACTTGCGAAATTACTTCTTAGAAGTCTCAAATAATTATGTCTTTGGCTCTCTGCCCAACATTCTTCCGCTACAATTTTTCAAAACACTAGCTTAGGAAGCACTCAAGCTCAGGGTGTACACTATTTCTCCTGAAAAGTACAAGCATTTTTAAGAACACGAAAGAACAAATGCATTTATTAAATTCTTTCCTGAAGGCTGTTCTCACATATTTAAGGCGATTTTCTTCGTCATTACGAAACTAATGAACGGAAAAAATCTCGTATTTGTAATTTTCAAGTTTGGCAGCTAGCTTTCCACAGCTTAGTTTTCTTCACAGTATTGTTTACCATAGTATCGAAAGGTATGTTGTAAACCACACACCTTGAGCAACTTTCCAAAGTTCATAAATGGTTTCAGGTGGGCTTCTGGATAACACGCTTTCGTAAAAGTACAGAAGCAGAAATTCATATAGAACGGATATCGGTGATTCGGTGAAAATTTCTTCGTTTAATTTTCTCCTGAAATGGACATCATATTGCAATTGAAGGGACAAGTGGATGAAGGTGGTATGTGACAATCATTGAAAAACATACTTTTTACCATGGATGAAGGTGATAAGGTAAAAAGTTTTTTGTTTGAAAGCTTTTTCTACAAATTTAAAACATTGTCACATATCACCTTTTCCCACTTACCCTTTCAATTGTGTTTGTGAGTTAACACAGTTGAACACACTAATTTGAATTTGTGTAAATCGGCAAAATTCAAATGTCACCTATCACCTTTATCCACTTGCCCTTTCAATTTGTGGTAGCTGGCTTTGTCTTCAAATTATTACAATAGACTTAATGACACTATGGTTAAGCATAAAGTATTTCGAATTTGAATACTAGTGTCAGCCTTTTAGTAATTTTGCATAAGTTTTTGACGTGGCACATTATCTCATCAGCATTTTTGTTCAAAATCAAACAAATAATTTCTCTTCGTATGCTATTAGTTGTGCGACATGACGACTAGATTGATTAACTGCTTAAAAACATCCCCAGTACAACATAATTTGTTTTTACATTCCTACAATAGTACTCCAAATGCAACAGCGACTGGGAAATCACCAGCTGAAGTGTTATTTCAAAGGGATTTCAGAACTCGTTTGTCGCTCCTTTAATTAAATTTAAAGGAAATCCTAAAATATATACTAACTTCTAATTCCCATTTCTTCCAATGTTTTAAAGCTGATATTCTTGTAAGTATTTGAAGAGAAATGTAGTTTCCACATCCCAGGAAGATTTTTACTTGAAGCAGTGATGTTACCTATTGGTGATGTGGTGCGAGATCAAACAGGGTTCCACTGCGCGGATCATCTAAGAGAAGGTGAAAAGTTTAATTCCAAACATAGGAATTCTCCCGAGTACAAGACCCAAACATTTTTCTGAATAATTCCCGACGAGTTAGGATCCACCAGAGTGTAAACCCCAATAGCCCAAATAGGACTGAGAGAAGTCTAGGTAAAATCATCTAATGCAAAAGAGTATAAGACCGATAACCGAAGTCAATACTGACATCTTTACTAAAAGTTCTCTGAAGAATTAAAAACTGATCAAAGTAGATTATAGCAGCCTTGAGATGATCAATTGATTTATGAAATATTCTAGTAAATGAGATTTAATCAAAAGGAACTTTATTATTTTTTGATTTCACTTAACTATTTTCGCTGTTTTATTAATTTTTAGTCTTGAACTCTTATATGAACTTAAGTCATTTTACTACAAAGTTTCTCGCTAAATTAAAAGAAGGAAGAAGCATTAAATATCTCCCGGTTGGTAATTTATAATTGTAAATGAAACGCCGCACTGCGAGTTGCGTACAGTAAGAGCAAAACTGAAAATAATCTAGCTAAACTGATCCTAACTGCATCTACTAAACTGCAATCCCTCACAAGACAAGATAGAAGTGTGGGAGACATACGTGCAGACAAGTATAACTGAACTTTTATATGTTAGTGCAAAAGTCCACAATCTGGTTAATGTCAACATTAGCCAGTGAATATCAACATTCACCTAACTAACCGCTGGCGAAGTCTTTTTCGGCAACCAATATTTCGAAATGCTTTCTGCTTTAAGCGAAACATCGATATTTTTTTTGTCTTACTGACAATATTATCTGTCATGGATTACAATGTATAACTTCTAGGTTTCTTTTTTAATTGCAGTTCTTTAATTCCAAATTCAATTTGCCCTTCGTGCCTGTTAATTATTTAATTTTATTTAACTGTTAATAGATATTAAATTGAAAAATAAAAAATATATTTTGATCTTTACTAGAAAAATAGTCAAAAAGAGAATTTCAGTCAAGAAAAAGAAAAATTTTGTTTGTGTGTATGTGTTTTGTATAAACGAAATTAGTATTTTAAGTATTAAAATGATTCAATCATCGCACACATATTTCTTTTTTGTGCTTTCATCACAAAATCGCGCATAAATTTTTGTCTCAGAATGAACTTTTATACTTCTTTTTAACGATTTTTTTACAGGAAACACTTAAAATCTTCAAAAAAAATTTTAACATTTTGGGAAAAATCGAGGAAGTAAATTTTTTTTTAAAAACCATTTAGTGTAAGAAAAAATAATGTATTATGCAGGACGTGTCACAGTTCCTTCCGGAGTCAGGAAGGCTTATTAAACCATGTACATATTACCAAAACAGCAATAATGTTGAGTCCGCTCGAAAAAGAAAAGTCAAAAGTTTTGTTTGACAAATACCTGACTTTTCGCCACCCTGCAGATATCAAGTCTGAAGTCTCAGTCTAAAATCATTGTCTGTAACATGTCAGGATCAATAGTGGGAAATTCAGCAGTGATTATTCTGTGTAAATGTTGTAAATCACGTGGCATACTGTCCGTCCGTGAAGGACGCGCCTAGCACTCGCGAAAAGTTCCACTTAAAAAAGGGTAGATCGGTTGTGGGTCAAAACTTTCCGAAGTTTTCAATTTAAAACTTGCATTTGCTATATCCTTTTGACATATCAACTAAACTACCGTAAATCTACCAACTAAACTACCGTAAATCTATCAACTAAACTACCGTACCTAAACTGGGTACTTGGACCCAGAAGAGGGCTACTTGAGCCCACAGTAAAATGATAAAATCTGGGTTTGGTACTAGCGTTAGAGACTGCAGAGGGCTTCTACCTAGTGGAGAAACGAGGAACTACGTGCAAGTCTTCAACTAGTAGGTACCAAACCTAGATTTTATCATTTTATTGTAGTGGGCTCAAGTAACCCCCTAGGGTCCAAGTAACCCTGATTTACGGTATGTATTTGAAATTAGCATCGTTCCACGTTGTTCAATACGGCTCAAAATACTTTATAATTCTTTCCCTCATTGTTATCTTACCTAGAGCTCCTTTAGAAGACAGGCTGACTTGTCAGACATTTTGGTTCCAAGACATTCTTGGATCCAGTCTTGTTACAGGTATTTGAAACACTTTAACATTATAACCTGGTTGATCCGGCGCAAAGTAACTTATAATTAGTTGGATAAAGCACCATATTAGGTAAATTTAAAAAGATAACTTATTTCTCGAATTTAAAAAGTTTATTGGGAAATGTTTCATGAAATTGGGTCTATTTTCATATTGCACTTGTTTTAAGCCTGAGTTTATGAAATGGTTTTGTCATACAGTCAAAAATAGTCAAATATCATTTACGCAGCTACAATTCAAGCTTAGCTTCCACTTTTCTTCAATGCGACTTGAGTACAGATACCAGTGGTTCCACGCAAACCGTTTTGGAACCAAAATGTCGGATGAGTCGGCTCCCATCTTATAGGAGCCTTAATCTTACCTAACACTGCTATTTTGGTAATATCAGAGAAGACCTGATGCATGCGTAAATACGCGGAAGGTTTTACCTAAGAAGATCAGTAGGGGGGATCGAACACACGATCTTTGATGTAGCCCAATGAAAAATCGCAAGAAATTAGATCAGGAACGCGCGGTGGCCATCTGAGAAGCTCATTTTCATTGTCGGAATATAGTTACATCCTATGTCTAGGAAACTGGTTATTGAACAATGGCAACTTTTTGTCCAATAGGGGGAGGGTACTCCATCTTGTTGAAAAATGAACCAAGGTGGTTCATTCCCCCTCCCCTTAACCGTGACATGTAATAAGTAGTGACACATGGACTGGACTTCTGGTTTGACATTTGACGTGAGGCCATTGAAAATATTTGCTACAAAACTTTTAATGTTTCTCTCTCCAGTCAGCATTGTTGCTGTATTTATTGGTAATATATTTGATTCATAAACCTTCCGAACCCTGGTGAGAAGTGTAACACATTCTGTACGCGTAATTTTTATGTGACAAATCTTTAGCTAGAAAACTGACATACTTATAAACACGATACCAAAAATGAGAAAAGGAATTTAATGATCTGAACAGTATAACTTGTGATTCACTGAAATACTTTCATCAAATTAGGAATGTTGAAAAATAATTCGAAAAAAGTTTCATGGCTGTGAAGAGATAAAAGCTTCTGAAAAACATTTATTGGATGGCAAAACTTAAGCCAATTTGTTTGCTTATGTACCAGGCGTTTTAAACTTCTTTGAATGCTCACAACTAATATTTTTAATTCAGATGCAAAATTTCAAATAGTTTTAATTAAAATTCAACTGAGTTTATGGACTAGAGAAATGTATTATAATTGATCCTGCTATCACTTTCCCTATCGACGAGTATTTTCGAATGTAGCAATTGCAAGTAAATGTTGATTGTTGATTCAGTTTTTTTCTTCCGATTAACACGCAAGTAATTTATGAATTAAAGTTTATTTCTTTCTTTTCGTTGGCACTAGAAAATGCGCCTAAAATCAATTCATTTTCTTATTCTTAATTCGTCTGCGTTTGAGGTAATATTATTGATGCTTAAAAATAAGAGTAAATAATAAATAACAGAAATTAGTCACGGTTTATTTCGCATCAATAATTACTGTGGAAGCAGGTACTGAAAAGTTGTTCTTGATTTTATCATATGGCTTTAAAATTTCCAGAACATTTTATAATTTATCATCATCTTATATTTTCCATACTTCTCTATATACCATGTAAATTGTATCAGGTTATCTTATTATTTTTCTTGTGCATGATTAATTTGCTCTATGATTTTAACCGAAAAAAGACAACAGCTTGGATTATAATGCAAGTTGGCTTATTTAAATACAATATGTATTTAAACTCTAGTGAATGTGAGACAAAGGTACCGATTGCTGATGCTTTGAATTTAAAATAAATGAAGATACTTTTGTGCTTGACTGATTACTATTCAGATTTGTACTTAATTCATCCTTTAATGCTTTGTTTAATCTTCATGAAACCTTGAGCAAAATGCTTCAGAATAAAAATGCTGCAAAACAAATTTTGATTTGAAACCTTCTTACTTTGAAGAGTGAATCAAAGCTGAAAATTTGTTTACGCATATTTTATTTTTATGGCGGCAAAAACTTGTGATGCGTGAATGAGCAGGTTTGTCAAAAAACAAAAGCAAGAATAAACAAAACAGTGAGTATTTTACATTTCAACCAATTAATGTAATGACTTCACTGGAACTATTTCGATTATAATTTCACATAAGACAAAACGTAAAACTTCTTTCAGCCAACCCGTTATCTTGGCATGCATCAATTGAAGCCGGATTATATTCACAATGGAATCATCAAAATATGCATACAAGTATGCACTAAAAATCCCAAAAAGATGTAGTATTTATTTTTATTATTATTATTCACCCAAATAAAATATTTCACGTCTAAAATAAAACTCGAATGGTCTTTCTATTCTTGCATTTTTTAAATATTTTTGGAGATAAATTTTCAGTTTTGACGATAATACACACAACAAATAGTATTTACATTAAAAGTGTGCACAAAAAATCGGCGATCCAAGAAAAACCCACAGGTTGCACGATTTTGCTCTTTATAAAGAACAAAATAAAGTACAGATTTTTGCAATCTTTCTTTTGTAGACCCCCCCCCCCCCAAAAAAAAAAAAGAAAAAAACTTGAATGAAAAACGTAATAACATGCAGTTGCTTTTCAAATTTACCGTTTTTTATGTAGGTGTAGGAAAAGAAGCAATAATATGCAAGTGTATATGCTCATATGCATTTGCATGTAATCCAGGCAATATTCATCATGTATTAAGTTAGCACACAGACCAATGACATGTAAAAAAATATTGCTACGAGTAAAGTATAAGCTGTGCAGAAAATAATAACTGTTCATACATTCTGCTTAATTCAAACTACTGTTAGTAGTTTCAAAGACAGCGCAAAAACAGAAAGAGGAGATATAAATGTAGCAAACTACTAATTCAAAAAATCTCAACAGAACAAATAAAAAACGCAACGTGAGAGGAATAGTGACAAAAAAAATCATTAAAAAATATAGGATTATGAGAAAAAAAATCGAACTATGATTTTCGGAAAATCGGATTCAGAAGAAATGCTTCTAAGGAAACTTGTTAACAAATTCAGATAACCTCAGTAACAATATTTAAACATTTGACAGGTAGAATTTCACGAAGAAAGTGCTTTTGATTGCAATCACTGCTTTACACCTGGTGTTCTTAACGTATATGGTATATATTTATCACTTTTTGTTTTTCCAATTCCGTTGATTTTGATTTTAAAAAATAAGAAAAAAACATAACAAATTTTGTATGAACAACTCAATCAATTAAATAGTAGGAAAATTACTTGCGCCGCTTGATTAAAAATAAATTGGAAAAAAAATGTATTTCGATGGAGAAATATGAAGCAGTTTTGTTAAATGAAGTGAATTTAAACTAAGCATTAATTTAATTTCTGCAATTGTGCTTAAATTAACGAAAAACACTTTCAAACATTCTTCATTTCCTTAACAGTTTAAATTCAACTCCTGATACTGTTCTTGATAAACTTCTAACTGAAAACTACAATAAAATTTTACGGCATCAAAGTTCCGAGCTAACTGAATTAAAACTGCCATAAATCTTCTCTTCATTTATTCAGCGACTTTAAAAACAAAAACTTCAGAATTTCCTTTTTGAAGAATTTTTCCACGCAAACCATGGGAAAGGAATGTTTTCTCTTCTAGAGAAACACTAAAGATTTAGTGAAGAAAAAAGTAAAAGCATTTTGTTTCTCATAGCCATCATTTTTAATTTGCTTTGTATTTCACCCATTCTTGTAAAGAACAATAATTAAAAAAAGAAAAGAAAAGTTGTTTGATTTATAATGCTTAACCCTTTATGCCCCGACGGGGCTCAGAGTTCCCGCTTATATTTAGTATTATGAGCCCTAAATGGCTGGAATCATGCTCGTACTTGAAAGTACCACTCCTTGAACTTGCTCAGAGGTCGACAGATAGTACCTGTGATCGGCAACAGTTTTCTTAGGGGTCCTAAGGCATAGGGGGATTTAGACCCCCGAGATTTGCAAAATTTTTATACTCGGTATATATGCTGTTTGATGCATTTTCAACTAAAACAAAACAAAAAAAATATATAGAAAAATTCATTGCAAAATTAATTTGGGACATACAGGGTTAAATTATTAAATGCGCGTCAGAAAGTAAAAGAAAACAGTTATGTACGATAACAAGGTGATCAGTATTAGATTGTTTCAGCATAAAATCTTAACAATGGATTAAATTGCATATTGTCTGTTGGCAAAAAAAAACATTTCAATTGACCCCCCCCCTGATTGGAATTTTTTTTTTTTAATAATCAAAAGCCTAGTATTCAATAGGTCATATTTTACTAAGGAATAATCACTCGTAACATAAAATCCATAAAAATATAGTGCTTAAAATCAACTACTACCTATTAACTATTTTTATAACAGCATTGATTTTCACGTTATTTCAAAAAGTTAACTTATATTTTATTTGTTTGTAAATTTAACTAACAAAATATAAGATTTTGTTACTAAATTGTTGTATTATAAAAATTCTATAACGTGCATGAACCCGATTTTCTTTATTATATTATTTGATTATTATTTATTTGAGTATTTATTTTCCAAAATATTATTTTCAAGAAATTTTTGGTTAAATATTTTTATTGCTTCTGAAAAAAAATGTGTGCATCACTTTCTCGCGTCACGTATAGTATTGATAATAAAAGGTGATTAAGTTTATAACGGCGATAAAAAGATGGAAAATCCCAAATAAGACTCACTTTCGTTCTTGGTCGTAAAAATTGTTCAAATAGTCGCTACAAATGATCGAAAAACCGTCTTGGAGCTGATACTCAGCTCAGAGATTGCAAAGATGGTTCGTTTTTAAAAGAGCTAAGGACGGATGTTGTGCATTTCGAGGGCGAAAGTACCCAATCTCCAATGTCAGTATTTGTCTTTTTTTCCCTACGGGATATTATTACACTTTTGCATCAGTTTTACAACCTCTTGTATCATTTATGCCTAAAAAAAAGCTTCATATAATGAGTTGTGGTACGGTAGTACTGATAACAAGAAATGAAAATATAAAACAGTTTTGATGTGCTCTTGTAAATTTGCTGTTTGCGACCTTGGAGATTCTATGTGAAAGTCATAAAAATTGGTTGAAAACTAACTACGGATTAAGAAATTAGATTTCAACTAAGAAATTAAAAAATCGCAACACACGGGGTGCAGCTTTTGCTGCTATTTTTTAATCCAAAAGAGAGTCCCAAAAACATTCAACGCGTGAGAAACTAGTATTTTTTATTTTGTAAGTAATTTTGTGTGTTAGTTTTAATTGCAGTTTTTTTTACCCAATTCATCCTCGTTTAATTCACCTAGAAACTGGCTAGCATGAGTGTTTCGATAATATTTAACTGGAAAGTTACAGCTAGTGATTTAAAAACTTTAAACTATAAAACACACAAAAAAGATAACCAGAGGCAAATCAAGAAAACGGCATAGAAATACACGTTACTCGAGCGGCATTGGGGCAAATCAGAAAAGTTCCTAACGATTTTGATCCAAAGCAGTTGAGTGGTTTTAATATTTTTGAAAGTTTTAAACATTTTAGTTGTATGCTTATATTTCCAATTTATAGCTTGAAATGTTTTCGATTCAAAGAGTTTTTTTCTTCTATTTATTTTTCGTTTTTCAAGGAACAATTTTCTTGCTTTATCTTTATTGACTAACTATGTCTAGGAACAAAACAGACGCACTCCACCAAAAGATTTAATACATTGTGAATTCATTCCAGAAATTAGACACAAACGGAAGGGAACGTTAAACCAACTTGATTAACTCTCAAAGCTTGTTTATCCTAAATATACATGGAAAACTGGATAAATCTGTCATTAAATAAATTAGCTTTTATATGGATTATTACTAGTCTAAGCATTCAATCCGTCCATTAAACTAAGAAAATCATATGGAATAATTGCTACAGCTGAGTCTCTTTATGAGCTGTTTCTATCAAAATTTTGACTAACAAGGTGTGAAATTCAAAGTTTGGAGTTTCAACTATGGAACTTGTAAATTTCAAAGATTTTATGAATAGTTTCTCATGGGGGACCATTGATTTTATTTTACCACAATTTTCATTCAAGTTCAAAAATTTCAAAATTTGTTGAATTTCGTTTTTATTTCTACCAAAATCAAACTCCAATAGGATTTACTAGGGTATGAAAGTTAGTAGGGAGGACTATTTTTTTGGTTGACGACTGCAGATTTTAGCACCAATTCACTATAGAGTACTTTAAATGTTACAAAGCTGGCAGCACGCTGTAAACTTAGACTATCTTAATGAAAAAATCATCTCTTTATAGGGTCTTATCTGTTCCTTCCAAATATATACTACTCTTTTTGTAAGTAGGTTTTTCAGGAATTTCAGAAGTCGATCTTTTTCTGAGAAATTTGTTTTGACCGATTTTTTTTAATCCTACCTTAACTCGCAAACAGTTAGGCGCGGGACAGATGTAGGTTCTTTTATTATCCCCTTTCGTTTAGTAAATGAAATCAAACCACCCTATCACACTATAACATAAATGATATGTACGTTCAAAGGCTTATTCAACTTATTCTTTTGAAAGGGCTAATTATCGAAAGGACGGTCAAAGTGTAATTTTAGAGACAAAAAAAGGGGCTTGGGGCAAATATTTTGATGTCCTCGAAGTTAAATTTTGATTATATTTGGTCGCTTAAAAAGGACCCCCCCCCCCTCCCTGCACACACACACTTTTTCTGAATATGCGCCTGGATACGATAGGTTAATGCTTCAGTTTTCATATTTTTGCTGACTAAAATAACTTTCCAAAGCTAAAAATAAATATGCTGAGAAATTTAAAGAAACGTCTACAACTCTGAACTAGTTCTTATAGACACATACAGCATAAATGAACAAAATAAAATTTTCAGTACTTTATAAGTAATATCTCCAAATCAAATTTTCAAACCCAAAATCGTACGCGTGCCAGTATAAAAAAAAACACTTGTGAAATATTATTTAAAAAACATTATTAACGTGCGTTTATAATATTAAGAAAGCAGTCAAAAATTTGTGTCTGTAAAAATATAATCTTAATCTTATATTTGTTTGTTTAGAGACGCAGTTTTGGCTCGAAATGTATCTTCAGCGAATTAAGCGGAGCAAAAATAGGAAGTTAACTCCAATTCGAGATGACGTCAAATGCGTTTCCATAGTGACTAACTAAACACTTTGGAATGCACAGAAAGCGTTGTTTGTATAAATGCAATTAAATCGAGAAAAGGAATGAAGAAATTGAGGTTTTTTTTTTTTTTTTTTTTTTTTTTTTTTTTTGGCTCGCAGCGTTAAAAACTTCTATTTCTGCTAAAGCCCGGAAGTCATCATTTAGGATTTTTTTGCTTTTAATGTTAACATTTCAAGCTGTCTTCAAAACTCCCATACGAGTACAGTTTTTCCCCGAGGTTTTTGAAGATATTTGGTGGACAAGAAAAAAAAGTAGAAATTTATGCGTCAAAGAAATACGCAAGAGATTACGAATTGCTACACATTCAACAATTTTAAGGAATATGTAAAGTTTTCACAAGAAATTCAAGCCTACTTTATTTCTGTTTCATATGGAAATCAAAATGTCAGAAAAGTAATTATGCAAGAAAAGCAAAATAATGCATAAAAAGAATGACTCTGCTTCATTTTGCAGGGCAAGTAAATGGCAGCATGTACAAAAATGACTTTCTGAGATGTTTAAACTAACACGCTTATGCTTCCCTGCAAATACTAGTAAAATGTTGAAATTTTACGTTCTTGTCAAGCTTTATTTTCAGCGGAATCCTAATAAGCACGTTTGCACAATAAAGCTGTGAAAAAAGTTGACAAAAATGAAAACCGAATCATTTGTAGATACTGGCCTTTTACCTGCCTAGTCCAGTTTGTTTTGTGCTGCGATCTAGCAAATATATAGTGCAATAATTTCAAAACGATAGAATTCATTTTTAATGCTGTCACATTTTTGTGTTGAATCGATTACATGCAACAATATAAAATGAAAGGAAAAAAAACTAAAAAAGAGAGTGTTAATTTTTCTATTTGCGCGTTAATTTTTAGAATCACAGGAAATTCTAATATTTTATTTTTATCGTTATGTGGTAAAACATTATTAGAATTTCCTCTGTTGACGTTTATTTATTTGTAATTAAGCCATTTTTAAGTTTATTAAGAAACTCGTAATAATAAGAACTTATTGTAATGTTCTGTACCTTATTAGAATTTCCTCTGTTAACTTTTATTTTTGCGTGACAGAAACGTTTTTACGATTTTATTACCGAATTGAAATTGATTTAAAAAAATGCTTATTGTAATGAAATGTACCTTTTAAGTTCTATAGCACTTAATAAACTGGAATGGGTAATGAAGTGCAATTCATTAGGTACAGTGCAATGAAAAAAAAAAAGAGCAATTTATATGCAATACACCACCAACTCTTTTATTTTATCCATGGACGTTTCACGCTTTTGGCACTCGTCAGCAAGGAAGTCATCATTAATTAGGATTGTTTTTGCTTTTAATGTTAACATTTGAAGCTGTCTTCAAAACTTCTCTACGTGTACAGTTTTCCCCTCAAGTTTTTGAAGATATTTGGTGGATACACCTTATGTCTCCAAATTTGACCGCCAACCAGGGTGACAATTGATGATTTTTGCCAATTGTGGCCTTTGAATTGTGTATATATCACCAAATTTGGCGTGAATACCAGCTCATTAAAGTTCAGACAAAGCCGGGTTTCTTCCATTGGATATTCTGTATGCAACGGTACTAGTATTGACCTGTTAGTAGTGGCGTGACATTGATTAAAAAAAAAACATCGACGTATCAAAATTAAACTGTCGATGATATTGATATATATCGATTCCAAAACATCACAGCTTGAAACATCGAACTTTTCAATGCATATTCCTCCGTAATAAGCTCAGAAAAGTATTTTAATGCTAGAACTAAATTCACAATAATCAATTTATAACCTAATAGAGAGTAAGATATTTGAACTATCAAAGAAAAGATACTAATTAATTATCATAACATTCCAAAAACATTTAACATTCCAAATTCAATAATGCAAAGTGATAAATAAGTTATACTTTTCAAACACGAAAATTTGAAGCTTCAATACAAATTAATTGGGTAATTTCATAACATCTTTCGAATTTCCATCTGATTAATACAAACCTAAGAGTAAATTACTGAATTAATGCTAATCAGTTAGAGAAATTTGTAAAAATGTTCAAAGTTGATAACACGAATAAGAAAAAATGAAGCAGACATAAAGAAGGAAAATGAAAAAGAGAAACGGAAATATGATCTAAAATAAACCAATGTTCCAGCATAGTAACTTCCAACATAATGAGATGAAAGACTTATGCAAATTATTCAATTTAAAACTCTAATTATATTCAAAGATTTTAAATGCTCACAGCAACTTGGAATGTATACGAAGCACATATTAAAAGTAAATTTATAGTTTTTCAAATCAAAGACTCGTTGAAAGGGATTAAATATTATAGATTCACATAGATCCAGAGGAAAACTATGATTAAAAAAAACTCATATTTATGTTTGGAGAAAACCTTTAAAACACAATATTTTTTATAACAGCGCGCAAGAAAGAATGGTTTTTAACTTTTCTGCATTATAAGTCAACTTCAATCGACAACTAATAATAGAACTTTTTCCTGATGTGATAGATCCTGCAATAGCCAATTAATAATATGGCTTTACTGTCACTAAACTCAACATATACAGTTTTTAAGGATATTTTTAGTTCAAATGTAAAATATCGACATCGGAAAAACATCTAACTCAAAATGTCGATATTAGAAAAAACATAGACTCTTAAACATCGATGTTTCAACAAAAAAGTCGACGTTTCGAAAATACCGACATCGGTTTGGCACCACTACCTAAGAGACATTGGCAGTTCGGAGGAGACAGGGTAAAGATACATACACAAAAAAAGACGATCATAGGCTTTAACCCTACACTGCATAGCGTTGCCAATTGGATACATGGACTTTTTTTCTTTATGACCATGCATAAGGCAACTCAAACATGAAAAGCAAGTATTAGGTATCTTTAAAGCAAATATAACTATCTATCCTCAAAATTATTTTTTTTAATGTGTTCCAATGTTTTCTTATTGCACTAAATACATATATGTGTCTTTCAAAGAACAAAAAATGATGCAGTGTAGGGTTAATAGTAGGTTATTATTCAATTACAGATTTTATTCATTATTTTTTCAATATAATATTGAAATGAGCTGATGTAAAAGAAAAATCACTTGCAAACTGTTTGAAGAACAAATTCCAACTACTGCAAAATGCTCTCATTAAATTTACATTATCTGTTTAAAGGGGTCTGGGACAAAAAAATCGTCAAATTTTGCATTTTTTTTTTTAATTTATTTATTCCAAAACTTTTTCTGTTTTCTTCTCTTTAAAGTGACTTTTAAATCTTGTTTCTATCTTAATTAAAACGGAAGATATGATAAATATAATGACATGATGATACGATAATATAATAAATAATATAAAACTTTAAATGCGTTTTTCGCCATGATGGAATTTTTCCGTATTTTTTAAATTCAAACTCTTATAACTCAAGAACTAATAAAGTTAATATTCTGAAATTTGGAGAACATCCTTTTTCAAACAGTTTACTTGAATTTTTACTCTGTAAATTAAAAAAAAAATAGGTAAAAAAATATGATTTTTAAATAACAAAGTACTTTCGAATTTTTCGAAATTTTTACTCATATTTTTATTTATTTATTTTTTTGTAATTATTATTTTTAAAATTATCTAATAAAAATTAAAGCCTATATATTTGTGTTCACATATATGAAAAAAAAATGGAAATTGATCAAGAACATTTTAAGTTTTTGCGATTTAAAACGATCTCCCTTTTTTTGAAAAAAAATTAATTAAAAAAAAAAGAAATTTATTTTTTTGTCATGTATGTTACGATTTTGCTTAATAAACAGATGGTGAATCAGTGTAAAAAAATTCAAAAATCCAAACTGTTTAATAAATTAAATTTTTTGTCAAAATGTGTCCTGGACCTCCTTAAAAAATTGAAGTTTTAAAGATATTTTTTAAAAAAATAATAAATGCGCATTTAAAAACACAAATACTTTCTAGAGTTCAACTATTTTCCTGTAAGCAGCTTTTCAAGAATTAACGTTTTTGAGAATAAGTAACGTTATATTACATTTTTAGCTTCTACATTAATATTTTTTCGCCGACTGCGAGAAACAATGTAATTATACAAACTATAATTTAATCCTACCTTTATTTGAACTATTCATTTGATTCGCGTTAGTTAAGCGTATAATGAAACACAATTAAATCATCCTGATAATGCACAGCTTTATATGTAGGAACATGATTCTCAAGGAAACAGCATAGTTAATCATGGTTGAGATGATAACATCGTATTAGATGTCTCGGAGCGATTACATCAAAGCAGCCGTCGGCACTCCGTTTTACAATTCTAGACATTGCAATCCAAGAATCAGCTGTAGAACCTGGTAAATCACATTTCGCGTCGGAAACAACATGACCTTTGTTAACAACTTGAAACCGGATAGAGTATTGTTCGATAAATAATGGAAAGTCTGGAAAATGTTATGAAATTTAGTTTTAAAATATGTTTTATAGCGAAAGTTCTTATGCCAAACGTATTGCCTTAAATCATATCTTAGCTAAGTGCAGTGATTTTGACTTTTGAAGCCAATCCACAGAATTTTGTCTTTTTTTTCACTATGTTTAAAAGCAATGTATAATGCATAGCTCTGCACTAGCAACATATCAAATTTTTTAACCCTCAACGCAACAAGAAAGAGAGTTATAAATTTGATGTGTCTGTGGCACTGTAAAACCTAAACGAATGAACCGATATCGATAATTCCGAATTTTGTTCGAAAAAAGTTTCTTAGCTGGGGTTCTTGACTTTAATTACCAAAGACATTCATTAAAAATCTCAAAAATTAGCTTTCAATCTAATGCTATTTTGCAGCGGCACCTATCTAGCAATTATTTAACTATATTCTTATACTTTAATTGATTTTAGCTGAACAATAAATTTTCTTCACATCAAGATATACAGTTATACTAGTCATTTTTTCAAAATTTGCTACCCATCTACTTATATTAAAAACTGAGTATCTTTCTACCTATCTTTCTTTCTTTCTAACTGTCTTTCTTTCTATCTATCTATGTCACGCTTCTTTCTCCTGAACGCCAATGAACTGAAAGTCGAACCAGGTACCGATAGATAGGTAATTTTTCATGCTTCATTAGTTTCAATTTATATAATTATACGATTTTAATGAACGAAGATATCAATAAGTAGTCAAATTTAAAGCGATTAAGCCTAATAAATGATTAAATATGAAATCCATTGTTGCAAAACGTAGTTGCTATGAAACAATAATAACAATGATAATGAGAATTTTGAATGAACGCTTAACTAAATCAAACACGAAACTCATAAGCGGGCCACTTACGTAGTGTTTTTATCGCCAACTACTTGTAATATTTTGAAACATTCATTAGTTGAAAAGCCATCTACTTATATTAAAAACTGAGTATCTATGTCTGCTTCTTTCCCTTGAGCGAACAGAACTTGCTGTAGCTTTCCTCACCATTTTGAAGGGGGCGGGGGGGACATTATGCATCAACATGCCGCAGGAAGCTAATCTAGCTGCCCTGGCAGCTAGTATTATAATATTTTTTGATCTTAAGAGTCATGAACATTGAGAGGACACCATCCATCTCAAAACAAAAGTAAACTTTGGGCCATGTTAGCCCAGACGCTATTCGGCAAAGCCCCTCCGAATCCACGAAATTCCAAGATTCTGCAAGAACATGCTGCGGAATTGACTTCTGTTACGACGTGGATGATGTTCTACCAATGTCAATAGCTCTTCATTCTTCAATATAACTGTGTATTAGAATCATTCAACCGTAAAATATTCGGGGGGACACGCCCACTTTGTGGCTGTAATGTAGCAGGCATAGTACTAGAAAATGTGTTCATCATGAATAATCTGAAGAAAACGATCACAGAACAAATTTCAATCAGAAAATCAATTGGATAAATGTAAGTAAAGTCCAAAAAAGTATATAAAATGAATATCAGTCTTTGAGAATGGTTTAACTCAGTGACAATCTAAAATAAAAATAAAAAAATTTATATTTATGAGGCAACAGAAAAAGGATATTCTTTGAAGATATTGAAAAAAACTACTCGTTTAAAAAGTATCTTTAATGTTCTTATACATTTTTTTTCATGTATCGTAATAGAAAACAAAAGCATTTTTTATAAGACTAAAGTTTAAAAACCTTAATTCAATAGTTTTATCATTGTTGTCGGAAGGATAAAAATGTAAAGGATGTTGTCTGGATACTCCAGCTTAAAATTGTATTAAAATTATTGACTTCACAATTTTTTACTAGTGAAGGTAAAGATTAACAAAGGTTCTAAAATTAGCTTTATCCCCATAGTTTTGATTTTATTTTCTTTGAAAAAGACAGCAGTTCATTAAAAACGTAATTAAAACAGTGATTCTAATGTAATCGCAAAATCTTATAGATTGAAAACGTTTCGGTTGTTGAAATAAACTTACAAACGGGGGTATTCTAAATTATCAGCAAAAAATGCACATTAAAAGGCTGTCAAAATTACAAAGAAAAGTTTAATCAGAGAACTGTTTTTAATCTTTCCAAGAGGTTTTAAGGTACTGTCAGTAATCCAAGGTGTTTAATTCGTCTCACAAGATTTATGAATATTGTTACACAACAAATTAAAATAGCATTTCCATTTTAAAACTAATTAATATTTGAATTACTGAAGAATAGTATGCATCTAAAACAAACAGCAAACTTATGAAACGTGGAAAATAAGTAAGTGAGTAATTTTGTTAATATTTCCTTTCAAGATTTTATTATTATTACGTAATGAATATCTGAGATATTTATTTTCTTATATATTAGGTTATATTGTTTGGCAAAAGGTTTTAGATTTCCGAGTGGTTTGAAGTACAAAAATCGATTAAATGTAAAAATGGATAAAAAGAACAATTTTGGGGAACGGAAATTACAGCGAGTTTTGTTTACTAGAGACTAGATACCGATTGTTCTGCTTAGAACAATAGAGTGGTAGGATATTTTTGTCATTATTGAATAAAAGGAATGTGTTCCCAAGTAGCACAAATAACCTTTAAACGTTTTATAAACGTTTTTAAGCGGTTGTTACAACATTAATAACCATTTTACAACCTTTAAAAAACGAAGTGTGCTACTTGGGTTAGAATCATAAAGAAAGTGGCTAATTGTACTTTGATTTGTATCCTGATAAAACAATTGGATTAAACATACCGTTTTATATACTATAAAGCTTTTGATAACAATCCTTTTTTGTCAATCCTTATTGAAATAATAATCCAACAAAAATATTGTATTATTATTTTATTTTTGTAATTTTAAAAGTGTTATCTTTAGAAAAAAAAAAGAACGAATACACATAAATCCTTCGCACACACTTCGTTCAGGCATCCAAGCAATTCTTAAAAAACTGTAAACCTTCGAAAAGAGCTTTTAAAATTCCGAAGAGAATATTGACTGGCTTGAGCCAATTAATTCTATTCCCCAAAACTCATCCGTTCGCTGCAGCAGCGCTTCTGGAATGTGCGTAGTCGTAAAGGAATTCCTATTCGTTTTACCGTGAAAAGAGACATTTTTCTTATAACACATTGCGAAAATGATTACCCCATCATTTTAAATGCTACTTCGTACAGAGCTGGAATTTCATCCGAAAATAAAGGAATATAAAGCTCAATAATGGTTTTTAAGAAGAAATGATTTTGAACTGTTGTCAATAGTACAAGATCGCCCAAAAATTCATTTTGACTGCTCGGGCGACAGAGGTATAACACATTAAAATCGGACATTTTGGCGTATCAAGCCCTAACTTGGGGGTTTAGATTCGGTGTATTTGCTGATTTTTTTGCGCAATCTCATTAAGTTGGCTTGCATAGCTTATTTTTCAATAAAAATATAGATATATAAGCTTTTCTGAACGCATGTTCAACTGGGTTAAAGATTGATAAAAAAAAAACGTATCGACAATCAATCTTTTGGTTCAAGAATTCAGTTATTGAGACCTTCGACTCTTCAGCGGATGATACAGACTCTCTAGATTAGTCTACATCATATTATAGCTAGAGATAGAAGACCCGTCGAACATGGATAAAACTAATTTCCATGTATTTTACATTGCTTCAGAATTTAAATAGAGTTTTTTGAATCAGTAGTTTTCGAGAAATAGGGTAAACCGACCAGTGAATGAAGACTTAAGCGAAATTTCATTTTCAAAAATTAATAGCATTGTTAAAAATTGTAGCATTTGTCATACGACAGTAAAAACACTTCAGGTGATATATGTAATTATTTTTTAAAATATTGCGCAAAATTTTTATAGTTCTGGATCACGTTTCTTGGAGGGTTGAAAGGAGAATAAGTGCCTTGACCCAGTGAATGAACACCCCAAACAAAAGACCAACGCAGCATTTTCCAGCCGTTTTCTTTTTAGAAATGTGTAGAATGACATGCCTACTGCTGATTCATCTAAGAAAAATGGTTCAAAAACTTATTTTTTTATTCATTCACTGGTCTGTCTACCCTAATAATTTAATATCAGTGAGTAACTTTTCGTCACCCTGTAGAGCTAGTTAAGATCTCTAAAAGTTTTTTGAGAATAACCACAAACTAGAACAATTTTTTCATCATATTTTGAAAAACTCCCCTTATTTCTCAAACATTTTTCTTTCCTTAAACTTTAATTGAAGCTCTGTAACTTAATCAAAATCGAATGATTTGTGTGAATAAAAGAAATGAATATATAAAGTAGATGGATGTGTTGTAACTTAAATACCAAAGAACAATTATCACAGAACAAACTACACTCAGAAAATCAATTACATATAAGTTTGAGTCGAAAACTCAGTAAAATAAAATGAATCAGTTTTTAAAAATAATTTAGCACCGTGACAATCTAAGAAAACATTTATTTTTATGGGACAATAAAAAAATAGGTACACTTTGTAGATATGAAAAACTGCTGAGCTGCTAGTTTAAAAATAAGTTTCATGCCGTTATAGAAATGTTTTATAATACAATGGAGCTCTTTTCATTTATCGAAATAGAATCCAGAGCTTAATCCATATGCCTAAATTTCATGTAATCTGCCTCAAAAGAAAAAATAGCAATTAAATATGTATAGGGGGAACTGCAAGGTGAAATTAAACTTACTTTAGCAGCTATAGATGATGCAGGCTCATCAAAAAGTAACCATATCCTTGGCTTAATTCTCTGCCAGCAACTCATTTTTCCAGCCAAGTATTCCTCTTCCATGCCAAACTTCCGCGCCAATTCTTCGTCGCTTGGTTTTTCAGTATCTAATTCTAAATTATCCAAAATTGCTAATGTTGATTGGGTATCTCGATGAACTGTGTAGGTCATCCAACAACAGGGCTCAACCTGTCGGTGAAACAGAATACTAATAATAGAAAAAGTAGAGGAAGACAGAAAAGAGCAGAACCAAATGTAGTGCAAATGAATACAATATTCTCAGTCCGGGTTTTGTGATTTTGAAATGAAAAGGTACTGGAAGTAAAATAAACTATTCCTAAATTGACACATGCCTATAGACTTCAATTTTCATTATTGCGATATTACCCCTACCTAATATCAAGTGAGCAGGCTTTTGTCAATAGTCAACTTCATGAACAGGCCTGTCATTTAACGGGATCAGAAGAGGCAATTGCTCATTTTGAGCAGTTTTCGTTGTTTTTCGATACAATATGCATTGAATAGATAACCCCTCGGAAAAGTTTGAAATAATGGGCCTGTCCATGAATTAGGTAAGTATAACTAGCTAAAAAAAATAATTCGCAAGCAATATTACATTTTCGAAAGAGATACACAAAAAAATATGCAGATTTTCTTTGGCCAAATGAGGCAAAATCGTTCTTAAATTCAATATGCAGCAGTGTTCTTTCAGACTGACTTTTCAGAGGTCAAGTTCAGAAAACAACCAAATTTTACGAGGACAGAAATTTTTCAAGAGTGCCTAGAAATTTAATGTACATTAAATACATATATATTACGCTTGGTTAAATGCACATACAGTTGTAAACCTTAAGAAGTTTAGAATTATTTCACATTTAAACAGGAATTTCTGAAAGGAGCAAAAAGTTTAATGTCAGATATGTTTTTATCACCTCACCAAGCATATTTCTCGCATTAAAAACTAAGAATATGCCTAAAAAATTTTATCAGACTGTGTGTTTAAAATAAATATTTAACATTGCGGAAAATAGTCCAGGATCTGACAGCACTTCTGTAGGAATGTTTGAGTAGGGGGAATTTTTTTTCAAAAATGTTTAGCAAGTGCCCTAGGAAGTATTTTGGACTCGGGTGGACATCCGCCACCTGGTGCATTTTTTTGCTATGACGTCATCAAAGATGGCGGCCATTTTGGTTCTCATAAATGCTAAAAAATGCCCAGCACTTGTGCAGGAAATTTAAAATTTGAGAATTTCTTTTCAAAAATGTTCAGTAGGTGTCCTAGAAAGAACTTTAGACTCGGGTGGACACCCGCCTCCTCTTAAATTTTCCGGTTATGACGTCATCAAAGATGGCCGCCGCTCGAACCTATAAATGAACATATCTATATTGATATTTGACCGATTTGCATGAAAATTACAATTTTTTTACTAATTTGTCTGATGCTTATTTGTCTTTTAGCTGCACTGTTAGAAATTTACTCAAAAATGAAAATTTAAAATCAATTTATTTATTTATTTTTATTTTCAACTACCATAACTTAACCATAAAAAATGGTATTAACCCTTTATTCGTGCGATAAACTGCTAACTCTCCTCTGCTTGCATGCCAAAAGATACTACCGTACTACAAATCAGTAAAACGTCCTGCTGTCCAAGCGATAGCAACGAAAATTTAAATTTATATAAAATAGATATGAATGAGACAAAATACGAAAATTCCGACATGTTGTAGCAGTTAAGGAGAAGTACTTGATCTCTTTATCACAGTTCCGAATTTATTGTTGATTATGATTTTTCTTCCTAACATTCGAAGAACCGTCTTTACTATCCTGTAGTGCTAAAGGTACAATGTGCAAAAATATTGTCTCAATTAATGGTGCGTGGCACTCGTTGCACTAGAAGGTGGCAAATTCTCAAGGCCAATATTCTTCACGTGATCATGCGCTGTAATTCTTAGTTCATCTAAAAATTTACATAATGATCCTTTTCGTATTACCTGCACATCGTATTCTTTTGCTGATTCGCGAATTTTTGCTACGTATTCCAGTCGGATGATATACCAATTTTCTCCAAATATTTCGTACAAACATAATGAAGAGCTGTTTTTTTGGTGTAAAATGTACTCCAGTAGTTTGATCCAGATATTGCGTGGATGGTTGGTAGGTTTTCATCTTTGTTTCGGTGAGTATTATGAGCAAACAAAAGTCTCGTAGAATCCATAACTCCAGTGTACCCCTAAAGTTCCGCTGCTTCCTCTGCTGTCAAGCAAATTATAATGATGCCCAATTCCTGATAATGCCCAAAAGTTGTTGATTAGGATAGGCAGAGTAGCATCTTGAGAGATTTTAATGACATGTATAAAAATACTGCTTACCTTGTTTCTAAGAGTTCGGATTCTTTAGGGGAAAATTTGCTCTAATTGTAAAAAATATTATGCTCTTTCACAGCACTTTGTGATGCTCCCAATATATGATTTAAATAATAATAATAATAATAAATAGTTATTACTTTCAAGGGTTTGTTTTTATTTGTCATAGCCTTTCGTGCAAAAAAGTTCACTATATAACAGGACTTTTCATCAAACAAGGTTTCTTCTCTTATGTTGCCATAAGATTTTTCTAGCTCTTTTTACAATGCAACTATTTGTAATCTTAACATAAACTCTTGTTCATTTAACAATGAACAGTTTTCAGATGGTTCATACTGAAAGAGCTCTTCCACGTTAGAGGAACGAACTAAAAGCTTTCGTATCATGATGTGAGGCTGACTGCTTGACTTCTTTTTACTGGCTTTCCTTATGGTAGTACAAGCATTTTGTGTTTTGTTGCAAGGAAATACTGGCAATATGGCTTTAAGAATGGAGCTTGAGCTATCGTGACTCTCTTCCTCTTGTATCGTGTTAAGTACAGTCACCGGTATTAAAAAAGTTTTACAGATTTTTCATTGTATCTTGTGAAGCAACCAACAAACGTACTGGCTTCACAAGATACAATGAAAAATATATAAAACTTTTTTAATACTGGTGACTGAGCTTAATACAAGGGAAAAAGAGTCAAGATCGCTCAAGCTAAATTCTTAAGGCCATATTGCCAGTATTTCCTTGCAACAAAACACAAAATGCTTGTACTACCACAAGGAAAGCCGGTAAAAAGAAGTCAAACAGTCAGCCACACATAATGATGCGAAAACTTTTAGTTCGTTCCTCTGACATGGAAGAGCTCTTTCAGTATGAACCATCTGAAAACTGTTCATTGTTAAATGAACAAGAGTTTATGTTAAGATTACAAATAGGTGCATTGTAAAAAGAGCTAGAAAAATCTTATGGCAACATAAGAGAAGAAACCTTGTCTGATAAAAAGTCCTGTTTTTAGTGAACTTTTTTATACGAAAGGCTATGACAAATAAAAAAAAAACTTTGACGAAGTAATAACTGTTTTTTTTAATTATTATTATTATTTAAATCATATATTGGGAGCATCACTAGGTGCTGTGGAAGAGTATAATATTTTTTACAATTAGAGCAAATTTTCTCCTAAAAAGTCCGAAAGCGTAGAAACAAGGTAGCAGTATTTTTGTACGCGTCATTAAAATCTCTCAAGATGCTACTCTGCCTATACTAATCAACAACTTTTGGGCATCATCAGGAAAAAAACTGATCTTACAGCGTGGAAAGACCTGGACATAATAAATTGCTTGATAGCAGAGGAAGCAGACTTCGAGACTAATGGTGTTAGCTTTATTTCCCAGGTATACTCTTATTCAGCGATTTGGTGTTTAGGAACTTTAGAGGTACACTTGAGTTATGAATTCTACGAGATTTTTGTCTGTTTATAATACGCACCGAAACAAAGATGAAAACCTACCAACCATCCACGCAATAACTGGATCAAACTACTGGAGTACATTTTACACTAAAAAAACAGCTCTTCATTATGTTTGTACGAAATATTTGGAGAAAATTGGTATATCATAAACTGGAATACGTAGCAAAAATTCGCGAATCAGCAAAAGAATACGTTGTGCAGGTAATACGAAAAGGATCATTATGTAAATTTTTAGATGAACTAAGAATTACAGCGTATGATCACGTGAAGAATATTGGCCTTGAGAATTTGCCACCTTCTAGTGAAACGAGTGCCACGCACCATTAATTGAGACAATATTTTTGCACATTGTACCTTTAGCACTACAGGATAGTAAAGACGGTTCTTCGAATGTTAGGAAGAAAAATAATAATCAACAATAAATTCGGAACTGTGATAAAGAGATCAAGTACTTCTCCTTAACTGCTACAACATGTCGGAATTTTCGTATTTTGTCTCATTCATATCTATTTTATATAAATTTAAATTTTCGTTGCTATCGCTTGGACAGCAGGACGTTTTACTGATTTGTAGTACGGTAGTATCTTTTGGCATGCAAGCAGAGGAGAGTTAGCAGTTTATCGCACGAATAAAGGGTTAATACCATTTTTTATGGTTAAGTTATGGTAGTTGAAAATAAAAATAAATAAATAAATTGATTTTAAATTTTCATTTTTGAGTAAATTTCTAACAGTGCAGCTAAAAGACAAATAAGCATCAGACAAATTAGTAAAAAAATTGTAATTTTCATGCAAATCGGTCAAATATCAATATAGATATGTTCATTTATAGGTTCGAGCGGCGGCCATCTTTGATGACGTCATAACCGGAAAATTTAAGAGGAGGCGGGTGTCCACCCGAGTCTAAAATTCTTTCTAGGACACCTACTGAACATTTTTGAAAAGAAATTCTCAAATTTTAAATTTCCTGCACAAGTGCTGGGCATTTTTTAGCATTTATGAGAACCAAAATGGCCGTCATCTTTGATGATGTCATAGCAAAAAAAATGCACCAAGTGGCGGATGTCCACCCGAGTCTAAAATACTTCCTAGGGCACCTGCTAAACATTTTTGAAAAAAAATTCCCCCTACTCAAACATTCCTACAGAAGTGCTGTCAGATCCTGGACTAAAATGGGGAAAAAAGCAAGTTCATTTTTTGAAATGCTACGTTCTAATATTTTGTGTACTTCTTTCAAAATGTCAAGATTTCTAAAGTTAAAAATAAAAATTAAAAAAGTTAGGTTTTTATGAAATTAATCATTATCATATTCTTCATTTTTCGAGCATTTCACTACCACAATGAATTTCCCTCCCCTAAAAAATAACAAGGTGTATTATCAAACCCTTGAAATGTCCAAACCATATCTTTGGATAATATTACTCTTATTCTTAACATTACTTTTCGAGTTTTTCTTTAAATGTTAAAGCGGAATAGACAATCGAGCACTGGCTGTACTACTACTATCAATAAGGATGAAGAAGCTCAAACGAAAACCACACATTTGAGTTTAGCAGATTTCTTTTCTTATTATCTGGGTGCACCAGTTTTATTTCAAAGGTCTGAACAAAATCCCTTTTCCAGTTAATATTACTTGCTTTTCGTGTTTCTCATCGTTCTCAACGATCGTATATGTAATTTCTTATGTATGAGTCAAGTTAAAATACATAGCTTTCAACGCCTGTCTAAACAAACGTATTTTCTGTTACGCAAATACTTGTATTATGTATAAATTTTACATAGATTTAACCCCCAGGTTTTTTTAAACAATATTCATAAAATCGTCTTTCACTTACAAATGCTTAATTAAATTAAAAGCAACATAATTAAAATATGTCTTTTTTTTTCAGCATCATCATTTACACAAAAATAAAAATATTTTTTTTTTCGCCAATCTGCCTATTTTGTGGAAAAAGCTGGATATTATTTTGTTACATTTTCCTTTGATAGTTATCAGATAAGATCAGATCAGATTTGATAGTTACAATTAAATGAATTCCTCTTAACTTAATAATTCATTTAACTACCACCAAAGACTTTCTTTGAAATATTTACAAATTTGAAGTCTTCGTCAAAAAGCAATATCACTTTTGAATGAGAATTCTGGGGTTAGAAATCGTAATTGAAATGTTTCAACTCATTACATTTTTTCTATTTGCACCAAGTCTTTCAGCATTATACGGAATGACGAGACAATGCAACGCTTACTCTCGAAAGAATAAACTCAATAGCAAGGTGCTGAAATTTTAAAAAGCCTTTCTGTTACTTTTCTAGAATGATCTTTTACAAAGCAAAAAGAAACACCACAAGTCTGCGTTGCAATCGATAAGTTAAAACACTGAACCATTAATTTTTCCTTTCTCGTAGCTTCGTTTAAATCTGCTTGAATCTATGTCTACTAAGAACTAAATTATTTTAAAATAATCACACACAGTGATTGATAGAAATACCAAGTAGTTTTAACGTTTCAATTGAGCTTTAATACGCATAGAATGCTTTGCATTCTCCTTTTCCAGAGTAGTGTAAAACACTATTCAAGATTTGTGAAACATAAATTTCTTGAAATGTTTGATAACATTCTAATGAGATGAATCAATTTGACACAAAATATTCAAAATCCACCCGTGTTAGAACTAGAAACTTCACAGAATAAGTCAAAAGACAATTGAAAGCACACTCACACTTACTTGATGAATACAGAACAGTCGATTTTTTTTTCTTTGGTTTTTTGATTAAATCCAACTAAAAATTAAAATATTTAATGAATAAAAAAGGTGTTTTTAAAACTTATCACCCTGACAGTTAGTTGAAGGTTTTCCATTGAAGCGAAACTTTTCCTTAACAGACCTTCCAATCATAAAAGATAGAATTAACTTTAATCTTACATACAAAAAAAAGTTTAAAAAAAACTTATCTATTACACCTATTTATAAAAAAAATTCTAGTGGTGTTGAAAATAACTAACCAATCGCTCTACCTTCAATGCTGCTTAAAGTAAAAAAAAAATTTAAGTCAAATGCAGGGTACTCCAAAAATCAGAAAATTTTTCTATCTTTAATAACTTGAAAACGGAGAAATATTTTTAAAAGAAAAAGAAGCGGTTTACTCGGAACAAAAGAAACAATGTCTTTATATGGATATACTTTTAAATTAATTTATTTTTATTGAAAGAAAATTAAATTCATAAGTAATTATGTTTTTTACCACTGGACGTTGCATTACGATTAAGAAGGCCCATAGACAGACAGACAGATAGATAGAGAAAGAGAGAGCGACCTGGACTTTTGGAACCACATGATTTTGCATAATCTTTTCTTCACCTGCAAATTTAATTACTCTAAGCAAAAATTACTCTATACCCTCCCATAAAGAGCTAAAAGAGCTGATGTCCGTACCTAATGTGTAAAAGACAAATGAAATCGAATGATGAAAAATAGTAGACAGTATAAAATTGTTGCTGCAACAAATCATGGGAATTAAATTTGCACTTAAAGATAACACAGACTTTATTAGAGAAAATTTATCTAGTTAAAATTTTATGCAAGTTATGCAATCGCATAGTGCAAGCCTGTGCAACGGCTGTTACCCTCAACGTGTAGGAAGGAGTGTTATCAGTGGATTCTTTTCACATGCATGATCATCCAGCCCTCCCTTCTGACATCTTTTAGCCGTTGAGATTCTTTAAGTTTAAACTACACCATCGCAGACCATCGTTTCCATCAATATTGGAAGATACAATTCGCCAATATGTGCCATATCGCAAATAATTTTATTTTATTCCGTGGGCCACATGGTGCCTCGTCTGAAAGTTGTGGAATTCACTAAAACCACATTAAACAGTTAACTTGTCTTGGAAAATTGACTTTAAACTTCTCTAGCAGCTGTCTATTAGAGGAATAAAACTAATTTCCAGACTTTTTTTTCTTTCACAACGTAAAGGGACTTCGTTATTCGATGCAACCACATGTTGTTTATATCTTTCCTTTTTCTAATTAATATTTTTTTACGGTTTTTTATAACTTTTGAATAATAATGAATTTGAATTACTCAAATCAACAAAGGTTTATATTTTATTGTTTTTGTAGTTTCACTTTGCCTAAATTACAAAACTGCTGCAATATCGTAAGCTTTTTAAATAACTTTTTAATAACTTCGACAAAACTGATATTCAAGTACGTCTGAACATGCAATGATGAATGGAATGGAAGCGGAAAGTTGTTGAAAAGTATACTAATCATAAAATATAACCTTGCACACCAGCTCTATATACTTGAAGAAACTCAACTTAATTATCGCAAAAAACTGCAGTGAAAAGTTTATGAATGCGTTCTGAAGTGGTAAAGAGTTTCTTCAGCTTAAGAAAATGAAGCTACGCGAAAACAATACGAAAACCATTATACAAATAGCTGTTCAAGTTATCTGCAAAGGTGATTTGAAAAACTGGCAGCTGAAAACTTCCGAAAACTGATGAAGATAAGCAAAACAATGCAATAGTAAATCATAAACTACTTGAGATGAAACACATAAATCAGCTGTGATCCAACCTGTGGCCCAGCTTTTCATTTTGCTTTGGCTATTGACCTTCTTGCTGAAGAAGTATTTTAATTTAATACATGGATAAAAATCGTTTCCCTCTTTCCTTATTTAAGTTTTTAAGTAATACTACTTAAGGATTGATTAAAGCAGCACTTTACAATCTTCATTTCCCCTATAACGGACACTCATTAGCTAACATTGGACATCGATTAACTTGAATTAGGAAAGCACTGCCAATATTCACATTGACTTCTCGACTGTAGAATGAAATGACATAGTAAATTTTTTTTTCAATATAAAATTATACACTTGTTTTTAAGTTAACTGGGGCTTTTTTTTTTTTTTTTTGAGAATACCTCTAACCTATGTGGAAACTTGATTTGCCTAAGGCCAACTAAATGTTTGACCACACTGGTATAAACTACGAAAAAAGCGTAGTATCCAAGCATAAGTTAACCCTCGTGGGTCCCTCCCATTTCAGTTACACTCAAGACCCTTGGGGTCATAAACGACCCCAATGCTTCCTTTAATTAATTCATTATAATTATTGAATGTTACATGCATTATTTAAGTTCACACACTTTTTAATGCTAAAAAAACAAAAAATAAAAAGATACAATTAAAGTAAAATTTAGTTTATGAATTAAAATTATAATTTTAGAGCAAAACTTACAATAACTGTAGATTTATTTACATCTGTTACAGACCTGAAAAAACATGATTTTTGCAAGTGAATTTCAAACACTTATGACATTTTTCAATGCATTTTCTGTCCAGTTCTCTTGGACAAAAGTTGCAACGTCCTCTTTTTTTGGCCTTCTGGGGAAGTGATCCCAAGGGTCTTATGTGCAAAAAATGCAATTCGGGAAAAATAAAACACAATAATAGCATTATTTTGAATAGAAAACTAGAAGAATAAAAGCCACAAAATGCCATTAAAAACAAATGGTTGATTAACAAAATATATTAAACAGAAATTGCATTGGGGTCACATATGACCCCAAGGAACCCACGAGGGTTAAAAAGGAATTTAATATGAACCACTAACTTTGTTTGGCAGATTTTTCAAAGCTTTTCTGCACGATTTTACACGAATTGAATTTCCATCTGTAGTTGATATTGTAACAATGCAGAACAACTTTTAACTTTCTTCAACCCTTATTAGTTCGCTAGCTCTGTCAAGACAAGAGCCCATGAGCTTCAGACTTACGTTATCTCATAAAAGCCCAAAATTTTTCTGAATACTTTTTCTAAACGGCTCGCTATTAGGTAAGCTGTGTCTCGCCAGCTTTGGCAGGAAATATATTACAAAAATGCATAAAAGCTAATTTCTTATTAGAAAAGTGTTTTAATACTTATTATTGACATTAATATTTTTGTCATTTACTGCAAGGAGAAGTTAATGCTTTAATATCTGAAACAATGAATAAACTATCAATAATACTTATTATTATTATTATATTAATGAAATAATACTTTTTTTTTCTTTTAGATGAGAAAAAGAAGTTTCTTTCGATCTTCTCTTCGAAGGAAACACTTTTCACATAACAAGCTATATATGAGAGAACGCTGAGCATGAGAAAGCGGGAACTGCATTCAGTTTTCCATTAACGGTTTCTGGAGATACAGATTATGGTGATCTTTGGCTTATTTTGCGTCTTATCTAAATGATAATGTGTATTTTTTTCCTTTTTTTTAAGCAAAAAATTAAATAATGTTGAATTACTTGACTGAATTATATCTAATTACTGCCTAATTGTTGACTGCGGGAATTTAGAACACAATTATGATGCAAATGGGATTAACTTTCACTCTTCCAATGAAGGTCTATGTTTTTTTTCTCACTGAATTCTGTATTTTTTACGCTTTTTTTAATGTGCACTCTCATACATCAGATACTAAAATTTTTAACTTGTATTTGTTACCATTAAGTCTGAAGGGGAAAATGAGCCAAATAGATATAAAATGAAACAAAACAAGAAAAAGAAGGAGAATAAAAATAAGACAAATGTATACTCCCTCTCTTTTTTATAAACTTTTAATTAAATTTGCTTGCTTAAAATGTACAAAATATAAACTAAATATAAAAATATGTATTATGCAAGATATTTACAAACATGAAGCAATGTGCCTTAGCAAAATATAGTAAAAAATAATTTCACAAAAACTTCGTCAAAGGCGCAGACAGCAATAAATACTGCATGCATGTTTTCGGGATTACAATCAGTCTGTTTAAATGCAAAAAGTGATGTGAGCTTATGGAAGCAAAGTCATGCATTCCATGCACGAGGTCCAATATTCTTGCATTTAACCACCTTGCAGTTCTTGACGAGGTATCTCGTCCATTTAACATATAACTCTGGTTGTTATATGTTAAATGGACGAGATACCTCGTCCGCAAGTTGGTTAAAAACCGCAAGGTGGTTAAAAAATAGGTTCTTTCTAACACCAGAACACGTATCTGCAAGTTTTTTCTCATCAATATATTGTTCGTTAATATCGAAAAAAAGTTGCATTTTCTGCTTGCTTTGGGACAAGAAGCAGTCTTTTTTCCGCTTATGATGCTTCCACGTTTGTTTGAAAAGTTTTCTATAATTAACCCTTCACGACTTTGTAGTTTTGCTATATTGGCTTGATACACTGCTAATTTAACATTGGCGTAAAACAATTTGAGCTTAAAATGGCAAGGATTGTGGAACGATGTCTGTACATCGGTGCTTCGATTTGTAGTCAGTGCGATATCGATGTATCGGCTAATAATGTGGGATGTACACCGGTTTTTCGTGATGCATCGCCCAGCCGTAATACATACTAAAAATGCTACGAAAAAACTCACCTGGGAAAGACATGATATTAGTAACCCTAACAGGGGTTACTGTACAACATAACTTAGAGAAAACATTTTAATGAGAGCCCACCAACGGTTTAAACTTTGCACGGGTTTTACCTAGATCTTTAAAAAGTTCAGTAGCAATCATTTACTTCTCATTACTTCACATTTAACAAATACAAGCAAATGCTTCATTATATTTTTGAAATCATAATTATTTGAAAAATATATTTACCTGGTTTGCATCCAATCCCCAGAATTCTAATTCTTCTTCAAACAATGGTCCACAAACATTCGTTGGATAATGCAGTTTTCCTGTCCGATAATAGTTGAGAATTTGAGCAAAAACTCCCGGGTGTCTATCGAAGAAATATTCGTTGAGGACAGGATCGTAGTTGGCCAGTGCCTCAGTCAACCTGGACAGACGCGTGGCCGGGATCTTCTTCAGAGTCGTTTTGTAAGTTTCGAAGCGGATTCCTCCGATGTTGAGAACGACGCGGTTGTCGCAATCGATGACAGTTCGACTCGGCTGATACATTATCCCTCAAATGATCAACTGGTCGTCATGACCCTCTTGTGGTGAGTGGGAGTCATTCGATTGAAGCAGAGGGAAATAGCATGTTAATCCGCTGTCATTATTGGCTACACAACCAGTTTTTTTTATATTTTTTCAAGATATCACAAAATACTTCTTTTTATGCAACAATGAATTCACACGCACCATTTTAAATACTAAATACATGGGTTGCTTCTGAATGTACATCCTTAACTTGTCAAGCTTTTGGAATGTTTTGATCGCCTGTTTGCATACAATATGGAAATAAATTTCTTTTCCAAACTCACCACAAATTCACATCCTTCAATTACAAGTCACTTTCTTGTGGAAAAAAAAAAATTGTATTTAGCTCAAGTGCTTTTCTAAAGCGATTTTCTAATTCTCTTTGATCGTATTTAAGTTGCAATTCAGTTTCAACTTTGTATGTTTTTGATTTGTGCTGAAGGGATATAAGTGACTGTTATATATTTTAAAATATTTATTATTTATTGAAAATATTTAAAGCTCTATGCCATTGCATTGACATTTAAATCCATTTCTACTCATTATCCTGCTACTTTCGCTAAAGGAATTCTGATTTCATGTGCTCGAAACTAAATGGTATGCCTACATTTTCAGGTGATTATATGAAACTAGTGAGTTCTTATTCGATATGTTTAGAAAGATACTAACGGTAATTACTTTTTAAAAATTATTGAGATATGTGTGTCCAGCGTGTTTCAGGTTCAACTAGTTATAGGCTCTTTGTTCTAGCGGAAATATTTTTTAAATGTAAAATAAAGCTTAAAATAGCATGTAGTAGAATGCAAATACTAGGATAACCTGCTTTGCAATACAGAAAGCGAAGACACTTGAGTATTTTGGGCGCACAAAGCGGTTAGAAGCTCGGTTGTTTCTGTTTTGACGCCTTTAAGGGACGGAATCATAAAAATGGAACTCTATTCAACCTCAAAAGCAAATGGCAATGGATAAAAATAAAATGCTACAGAGAATACATTATACAGCAAAACTATGCGGACAATTGAGATTTTTCATAAATTAAAACGTCTTGTTTTTCTATATCTTTCCGAATGAATCTATGCATTTGCAAAGAATTTATACATTTCATGTGAAGCAAACGAAATGAGTTTCATCAAAACTGGGCATTTGAGCAAATAATCTATGATCGCAACTACCGTACCTAAATAAAAGATTTTCAAATGGCAGCGATAAAGGGGCAGACGATAATAAAGAAAAGCTTTCCTTTCTTTGCAGCAATATCCGAAAGAATATCTCGCCAAAAAACTTCAGGATATGTTTACGTAGGAGGATTAAAAATGCATACTTCATGATTGTTAATCCGTTTATGTTCTTCACTGACGCAGACACTGTCTTGCGTTTTAACGACACAAATTGATTTTTCTCCCCATTCCTGCATCACGCCTCTTTAATTATGAAAAGATTCATTAAATCAGGTCTAGGTGGAAGTTAATTAATTAAGTTTTATTCTTTTTTAGGGAGGTCTTTTGCATTACTTTGTATGGGCACCTTCGTATGCCAGAATTCTGCTTTGGCAAAAATCTTCCAAAAAATGCTTGCTGCTGAACAGAAGGCCATAAGATGATGAATATTTTAGACTGTACGACGATGTTCTTTTTTCAGTTTGAGTCTAAAGTTTGCAAAGTAGAAGTAATATATTCGCAACTTCAAGAGCTAAATAAAATGTAGCTTCTCCACTGTTCCACCAGAACGCAAATGTTCGCAGAGGTAATACCTAAAAAGAAAAAGACGTATGTGTCAGAATATTCATTTATGAAATCACATGAAATATAATGACTGAAATTACAAATAACAAAATCTATACAGTGACAAAACGAACAAAAGTTTCGCATAAGAAATGGAAAAATAATGACAGCATAATGGGAGATTCGTTCACAATCGATGTTCCGATCAGTTTCATTAAATTATAATGAACTACAGCCAAATTCGCTCATAACGAGTATGAAGGAACCACGATATATTCTCGTTATAACCGAGTGCTTGTAAAAAAAAAAAAGAGAAGAGAGTTCGTGCGAAACATCACAAAAATTCAAACATATTTCCTCTTGAAAGAAAATAAAATTTTAAGAACATAAGTGCGCACTGCGCAGGAGCACTGCATTTTCCGTTGTTCTTTTTTTTTTTCTTTCTTTTTTTTTTTTTGCTTCTATTTTTTTAGTACAAACGTATTTATATTTCTTCTTTATACTCGCTTTTTATTTTTGCTTTTAATTAATACTTCTGTACATTACCAAAAAAAAAAAAGTTAGTTACTTTTCTTTGAAGTGTCGTACTGTTTTCGTTCGTTCGTCGTTTTTGAGGAATAGTCAAGGCTCGACCCAAAAAATAGTCATTTGCATTTTCTTGATCGGTTTGATTTTGAAGGGTTTTATTTGAAGTGTAATACTTGTTTTCAAAGGTCTCTCCCTGCTTTAGCAGCTATCCGGACAGACACACACAAGGGAGAAAAAGTAACGGAAATAGCATTTTAATGTACCTTTACTCTTAAAGGCAGGAGTGAGCGGCCAAATTATTTATGCAAGCATGTACCTAGTATCAGGCAGTATCCATATTTAAAAAAATTGCCATGGGTCATTCATATCTTTTGGAGCAAAAGGATCATATATTTAGTATCATATATTCATGACCTTAAACTTGGATCTCGACTCCAGGACCAACAAGTTAAATTTGAAAGAACTTCACTTTTTCTTGTGACAATACTACTAATTCCTTCTGAAAGTTTTAGGGAAAATGTAGGTGTCAACTATCAGGCTCCCGTAAACTTTACCAGTAAAAAAAAAAGACATATGCTTATGGCACGATTCCACTTACCGATATGACAGCGATAAATCATTCGCGATTTAACAATGCGACAATTAACAAACGGTCGTTCGTTAAATCGTCGCGATTATTGTAGCACGCAAAAAGCATTAGTACTGTCCGTCCTTGAAAACCGCGCCTAGCACTCGAGAACCATTCCACTTAAAAAAGGAGTGATAAGTTGTGGGTGGGCGCTTTCTAAAGTTTTCCACTTAAAACTTGCATTTGCCATCCTTTTGACATATTCAACTAAACTATGTAGTTGATACTCACATCGTTCTACGTTGTTTGACCCGGCTCAACTAGAGATGGAACGAAGCTTCGGCCGGGCCGAAGCTTCGGCCATTTTGCCGAAGCTTCGGTCTGGCCGAAGCACGAGTTGTGATTCGGCCGCTTCGGCTGCTTCGGCCTGAAATTTATGCAGCAAATTTTCTGTTACAATTATTATCATAAAAGATAGTCTTTTTAACTCAAAATTGTTCCTCATGATAAAGCATAATAGAAATTTATATTCAATTAAACATATGTGCGTATTGAACATTTGAAGCCAGAATGCATTCAATAATTAATAAAATATTTATTAACAATATGTTCTTTTAAATATTACATTTCGTTATATTTGTTCAAAAAAACTTTAGTTTAAAATAAAAGCTATATAAATATGGGCGATTCTCTGTAAACTGGTAATTGGCTGTCCGGACTGAGTATTTTAAAAATAATAAAGTGTAATAAAGTAATTATCGCTCTTAATACAAGTAAAGCATTAATACTTTGTGGCCCAATTGTACTTGGAGTGATAACAATTTAATTTTTTTTTCTAGAAATTATTTAAGCGCCGAAAACACAGTCCCCTGGCTGTCCCAAACCCATAGTCTAACTGTTCAAGATAGTATTTCGAAAAAACCTATTAACACTACATAAATTTGGCAATTAATATCTAAAAATAGAATAATGAAGCTATATTTTTCTTATGAAATAAATTATAATTACGTATTTCTAAAACTTAAAATTGTCATGTAAATTCTGTCCAGAGTTTTTTCAAACAGTCCCCTGCAACAAATTCAAAGCTGTAATACGAAAAATCTATAACTTTTACAAATTCTTTTTGGCATGAAGTTTAAAGTAATCAGTGTGAATTTGCTGAGAACGGTGTTGAAACGCTACTTTGCTTAGTTTGAGAGCCACATTTGTGATGAAGGTATGCATCAGGGTCATTGCGAAAACAGTCCTCTGGGAAGTGATTTTACTAATGTCAATTAATTTAATTATAAAACATATCAGTTATTATGTGCACGATTTGTGCCTAAATTTATAGGTAGTCTCGTTACTAATTATGTCCCAATAGTTTTGCAGATATTACGCAACAAAGAGCAAAAACACAGTCACCTGGCACAGTCCCCTGCCTCGTTGTACTAGGCGGGGGACTTACCCCCTATCATGATTTATCAGAAAAATACAAACTTCAATTGGCCCTCTTTCAAACCAAAGTAATAGATTCATTTTCTGAGCAATAGTATTATAATTATACAAACATTCCAAAAAACCGTGCCCGGACAGATTTTGTGTGAAAAATGACGAGTTTACAGAGAATCGCCCATATACTGCATTAAGTATTTTTCAATGATTTCTAGCTTTGAAACTTTGAACAATGGTAATGGTTCTTATATGTACAAGGGCAGATGTGCAACTATTATGCATCCTGAATTACTTTCTTTTAAAATTTTACATTTTTTGAAATTTATAGGTACACAATTTCAGTTTTTTAAAGAGATGCATCAATCTATCAACATATATTAACTTATTATGTATTTCATTGATCAAGATTCTAAACAACAAAATCAGGATATAGTAAAACAAGTTAAGTAATTGCTAATACATAACTTAAAGCTACATCTTATTTATTTATTTTTGTATAAATCAAAATATGAGGAGGGGGTCCAGTCCATTAGTAGCACACATCCACCCAAGTTGTTTTATTATAAAACATCAACTGAACTTCAGACTGAGCTTTTCATGTTCCAAGTAGAGCTTCCTACTACTAATTTGCAATACAAAAATAGTAATGTCGTCTTTTCTTGTACTAGCAGTACAAAGCAAAACAAAACAAGAAAACTTTTAATTAGTGAAATTAATTTAAGAATGACTCAGTAAAATGAAAATGTTGTGTAATACTAAGAACATTAAAATAAAAACAACCAAAATAAAAATAAACTTTAATTAATGAAATCAATTTAAGAATGCCACAGTAAGCTGAAAATATTGTGTAACGCTAAGAATATTAAAACATATGGATAACAGTATAAAACTCTGAGCATTTATTATGCATTTAATCCAAAAACTTCAATATATGCGCCAGCCGAAGCTTCGGCCGAAGCTTCGGCTATTAGTTGGCCGAAGCTTCGGTATTCGGCGCTTCGGCCAAATGCCGCTTCGTTCCATCTCTACTTCTTATTATTATCCCTTTATTGTTATCTTTTTTACCTAAGAAAATCAGCCACTATATGCTACTTATTTTTGTAGTATTACCGACTGATTTTCGCCGTCATCGAGTCTTAAGGTGGAAAAACGATCTAACGTGATGTAATGACGCGTTCTAACCTTCTCAAACATATTTTAAAGAGAAAAACTAAAATTCCTAAGAATGTAACAGTAATGTTTCATTGTAAAAAGCATTTCTTTCGTTAAATAGAGCAGCATGATAAAAGGGAAAAGAACGAAATATATTTTTCTTGTAAACAAGTAAGGGATGCAGAATTCATAGAACAGATGAATTAAGTGTTCGAAGTTGAGAAGAAAAGACATAAAAACGCCCGTCTGGAAGACTATTTTAATAAATATATTCCGCGAACGTTTTATGCAAGTATCCCCCCCCCCAACCCCCCAAAAAAAAACACATGCATAAAACTAGCCAGAAAATTTAGTCTAATATTAAAGAATTTCTATATAGTCGAACATAAGGTTCCCTTTCTCTGGAGAGGAAAAAGCATTTTTCCCTTCTCGCAAAAAATTTTTTGAAACCTTTGACAACTTATAGAAGAAAATTTTATTAACTAATTAATAGAAAGTATTATTCAAGAATGCGAGAGAAGTGTTTTTTTTTCTTCCAAAATTCAAGTTAAAACTAATTAGTTATTGAATGATATTCGTAAAAATAAATGTTGCCTTCTTAATAATAAACAGGCATTGAAACTTAGTCAAGCTCACGACAATAACATAATAATTAAGTGGCAATGAACTTAGCCTGGTCGTTTTTTACCAAACTCTTTTAGTACATAAAAAATTATTTTACTCAATTGAATATGCTAATATGATGTACTAAAATTTTACTAATATGAATTTGAACTAGTGTTTACCATCCACGTTAGAAAATTTGATTTTAGAAAGTCATTTTCTCTTTATTTTTCTAAAAAGAACATAAAGAACATAACAAAATAAATATCACAATTTTGAATATCTCATTAGGAAAATATCCATAGTTTTTGAAAAGAGATAAGAGCTCCTTGTCGGACAGGTCTCCTAAAGAGAAAAGTCCTGTTCACACTTGTTTCAAAAACATGTGTAGTGTTGCTTTGCTTCTCTAGGGGATTGCCCAGGGTACATTTCTCTAATCCTTTCCTAACCCTGAAATTGCACTAACAGTACAGAATGTGATGGCTGACTTCACTGGATACCCAAGTAGGAACTCTTTAAAAAAGTCCATTTAAGAAACAATGAATACCGAAGTTTCTACCTACCGACTTTTAAGTCAATGTAAATGGGCTCATTTAAAGTCACAATTTTATGTGGCATTTTTTTCTGGTACTTTGCGCAAGACTGCAAGAAATATTAACGATTGTATTGAAAATAATTATTTATCGTGTGACAATTTATTCTGTTTCGTATGGCAAAAATCTCTGCCCGAAAATAAAATTAATTTGGTGCAAAGAACAAATAAAGACTCCTTTTGGGAGACTATTTTGACGTAATATTTGGTTGCAATCTGATGAGATGGCAAATAAGAGAATTATAAGCTGTTTGTCACTCCTTTGAAGTCACCGATCTATTATTTTGTTCTCCAAGACGCTATATACAGATTTTTCATAAAATTTTTTATCTTTAATGGCTCACCCAAACTGATGTATGCGAGATACTTGCACGCATGCATACGTCGTTAAATGCAGAAGTAGCGGCAAAACTTGCTCAAATCTATTCCACGATCATCAAAATAGAAATCACGATCGACTATAATGAGGTACTGGCTGATCTTCTCAGGTAAAATCGTAAGTAACCGCGCATTTACGCATGCGTCAGGTCTTCTCTGATCTTACCAAAATAGTGGTGTTAGGTAAGATAACAATAAAGGGAAGAATAATAAAAAGCATTTTGAACCGTATCAAACAACGTGGAACGATGCCAATTTCAAATACATGGTTTAGTTGAATATGTCAAAAGGATATAGCAAATGTAAATTCTAAATTTAAAAGTTCGGAAAGTTATCACCCACAACCCCTCTTCCCTTTTTTAAGTGTTCGCCAGTGTTAGGTTTTTATGGATGGACGGTACAGATGTTGAAAAATTTCATTGATAACAAAATGAAAAAAACATTTTGAAATATAATACTTCCTTTCTTTCGTATAGGAAAGAATTTAAAAAAATCTCTGCGGCACTTTTGAGCCTAGAGCTCACATTAATGTTTCATAAACTCTTTAAACTAATGTACTAACTCGTAAGCGAAAAGTGAACTATTACGCAGAAGCTTTCCAGGAAGAAGAAAATAGAATACCTTAGCTCAACATATAAAAAGTTTCTCCCAAAATATATTTCCGGTATCTATTTATAACCTTAATCAAAAGAGATTTGGACGAAATCTGACATAGATTCTTTATTGAACCGAAATAAAACGCGTAGCTTAATACTTGCGTTTTGCTTTTTTTTTTAATACATATATGTAGAAATTCACCATCTCAAAATAACTGTTCAGTATTAATCTTTAATAATTCTATGCGTCTGTTTCTATGGTTTCATAGTTTGAATTTTGTATGAGGTTGGTTTTCTAATCTGTGATGTAACTGAAGCATTCGAAATACACTTTTCGTTATGATGAATATTTGAAATTGACAGCATTTCGTGGGGGATTTTCAAATGCTTGCATGACTTTTTTCTAATATGTTATTCACGTGATGCAACCATTCATCATGTGCATCTAAAGCTTGAAAACCCAATGATCCTTTATTTGACAACTCCTGAATAAAATGTCAATACCAAGAAATATCGTCAATGGTTGGTTGTGGAAAAATTTTATCCATTTTTTCTCTAGACGAGGTTATTTTTGGTGGTTTGTTTGAAAGCTTTTTTCCCTTGAACACGAAAAGTTAAAACTTAATCATTCTCAGAAGTTCACTTGACATCTTTTTCCTTTAGTTTTAAAAATAAGTAAAGAGAAATCATAAACATATGATCATTTTTACTTAAAAATTTCTTTAGATATAAAACATAGATATTCATAAAAAATATGACACGCGGACTTTAAAGCAGTAAATTACACGCGGTTACCATCCAAAACATATCTTTTTTTATAACATGGGAAAGTGTAGTTTGGTTCTGATAAGTTGATTTCCCATAAACGAAGGATGAAAGGAATCCATTTATGAAAATAGAGGTCAGGAAAGCCTTTGATAATAACGGTATTTGGCTTTGTGTCAAAATAGAAAAAAAATCTCTTTTAATGCAAGCATAAATAACCTCGTCCAAACTCAAGCGTCTTGTTATCATAACCATACTAAACCTCCAACTTCGCACAAGTTACAAAATCATTCATTTACGCTTTTTACCTCTCCATTGTGTTGCCCATTACTGTTCTCCATTTTAAACTTTTCAAAAATATCCTTTGAAAATTTTACGATTTAAAAAAAAAGGTTCCTTTTCATATTTTAACTACACTAGTGCGATAAATCTTCCTAACTTTCAATTAATGCAAATATTCTATTCATCATTTCCAAGTATAAATATGAGTATGATTAAATACCAATAAAGTAGAACACTTATAGCTTTGTCATAGTTGATTGGGTCAATAATTTACTTTGAGGATTAGAAGTTAAACATAAAATCATCGTATTCGCAGGCCCGTCCTTTCAAGTTTTCCCGGGTGGGGGGGACAAAGAGGGCAAACACAATGCAATTTCATCGAGAAATAACAAAAGCCAAGCCCACTTTTCTGTAAATACATTGATTTCTCAAAGCGAGGGGGGAAATTGATTCCCCCCCCCCGACCCTCTTTAGTATTCGAAAGCAGAAAGAAACTTAACATTTACGTGCTTATGGGTTTTAACAATTTCTTACGTCAATTGTTTGAAGTACAGAAAAAAAAAACTGAAAATAACCAAATCGTAAAAAAAAAACCCTAGCAAAAATAAATTTAAGGTAGGTCTACATTTTGTACATACGATTTGTTTTAACGTAGTTTCTGTATTATGAAGTTAAGGAGGAAGGGAACAAGGGAAATTCTTTGTGTTTTTCCAACTATACAACCACTTAATTCAATACTAAAAGTCACCAACCTCAAAAGAAAAAATTATAACAAAATTAAGCTCTCCTGAGCATGGATACCGAAAGAAGCTATTTTTGGCTTTCGCTTTCCAGAGCAATTTCAACGCTAAAAATGCAGAATTGATTGAGGTATCATTTGGAATACTCTAGCATTTTTGCTGCATCCATTGCGAGGCACATGCCATCAAGTACACCGAGCGTAAGTTTCAACGCAGACTCACTGGGTGAACTCTGAGTAAATTTGAATATTTTACTCCGTACGGTGTCCCTTTAAATACCGAAAAGTTATTTAGTTCAAAATGTTTAGGATCATTGTAAACCAAGCAAACGTACTTACCATGTCAATATTTTTTTCTCTGCTTCACTATATTAGATAATTGAAGCTATAATAATTATAACAGTAAATTTAACTTTTTTTGCTCTTCGAAACTCGAAGATCGTTTTACCTGCTTAGCAATTCACGCCTCAGTTAATATAAAAGTGAGATATATTCTTTTATATTTTTGTGAATAATGGTCACATTTGAATATTGGTTTCAAATCTTGAGGTGATTGGTCTCAAATCTTGACCTGCACACGCATGTAATCACGAAAGTTAATCGGAATACCGAAAATAAGTATTTTAGCTTCAAAATTACCTTTTATCTTCTTAAGAATACTTAGATGTCGAGAAAATTGCTCCATACATTGATTCAGGTGTTTTGCCCAAATATTTACATTTTATTGTCAAAATTTTTTAAATTTTTTTATATGGGTGATTCTACAAAAATGGGCAAATTTGTGTTCCATACTGATTGCTCTTTTTGTTTTTAATTTAATAAAAAACTATTTCGAAATATTTTTAGGCGTATTTTGTTCTATAATTCTGACTGTCAACAAGGTCAGTAATTAATTCCGCTTAAAAATAAAATATTACATTGAAATGTCATCCACATGCCCTGTCCCATAGGCGCAATTTTCGCAATCTATGGAATCCAGAATTTAAAAAAAATAAGTGATTTTTTCTCAAGGTTTTTTTATTTTTGAATGTGTATGTGGGCAATATGTAAATCACAAAAAAAAGCAAAATAATGTGAAAGTAATATCTCTAAAAATTAATCTAAACTTTGTCCCAGCGATTATCAGTCATCCACACGTCTGAAAAGTATAGATATTTTTCTCTAAAATGTTTTATTTCAAAATCGGGCAACACATCTTAAAATAAAGCATGGAACTTTGTTATTCCTGGCTGAAGATTAATTTTGCTGTTCTGCAATTACTTTTTGATAAAAAGCAAGCTTAACTCAACTTTCAAGGCAAGTGTTTTTCATCTTTGTCATTAACATGGCCTACAGAATGCAAGTAAAATGTACATGAAAATAAATTTTGATAATGAATAGTCCTAAAGCTTGCATTTGTTGGTTCTTATTCGAAGTTAGACCGAAAAATATTCAGAAATGACTTTTTGAGAACACATTACTTGTGTTTTGTCATCCACGTGCCCTTTTCTAATGTCATTCACATGCCCCAATATGAGACACGTGGATGAATCAAAAGCCAAACTATGACAGTACAATGTTTAAAAATTATGTCTAACAGTTTACAGGTTAAAAAATTTCATTAATATACCTATTGTGTTTGTGTTATTTACATACTTATTGTGTTATTTAAGTACCCATTGTATCATCCACATGTCCTTTTTATCATTCACATATGCCTTCAAAAAAATAAAAATCCAAAAATACAATAAAATACAAACATTTAAGCTCTGCTGATATTCTATTTTAATTATGCAACTTATAAAGTACTTAGTTGATTTTTTTTCAGATTTTTAATTTTAAATCATTTTTTTGAAATCTACATGTTGGAAATATTCCCGTATTTGTAGAATCACCCATGTATAAAAATGGATGGATGTGTTATATATTTGTTTGTCTATTTGTTCCTTATACAAATCCAGTTTTCGTCGGATTTTCATCAAACTTGTCACAGAGGTTCCTTGATGCAGTAGAATTCACATAGGTGGGGTTTTGAAATTTTAAAAAAATCCAAAAAGTTCAAAATTCAAATGTTTTTTGTCTCAAAATGGCCATTTTTTTTTTTTTTTTCAATTTTGAATAGAGTAATAGAGATAAGCCTTCAAGCATACAAATTGATAAAATTTAACATTAAAATTTGAGTATTTTCCATCAAAGATTACAATTAACAACGAATTATCAATTTAAGGGTCACCTATTTCATTTTAGCATGAAATAAGTTAAACATAATGCAATGCCGGGCAATAAGCTAGTTTTAAATACTTTTGAACACAAGTAATCATCATCGACTTACTTAAAAGTTTCTTGGTATTGAAGTTAATTTACTGAATTTGTTTGAAGTTTTCTTTAAAGAAAACTGGACTATCATCAAAGTAGGCTGTTAATCCTTTCGATCAAATTTACTGAACAGCGCTTTGGGACAGAAAAGACAATTTAACCGTTTTAAAAACAAGCGACTAGATCAAAAACACCAAACACCCATTAAATGCTTTTATCTTAAGCATCAACCGCTAATGTCATGTGTGTAAGCTATTAACCTTAAAAGATTAATTACTAAAGTAATGTAGTTTTACTCGACATTAGCAGCTTTACATTTATTGGACAATTTAATGCTCGAGAAAAACAGCATTTGGAAGCTTTCCAACATTCAGACTGCTGCATCGTAAAAATTACTACTTGTGGATCAGATAGGAGAACACATATTATAATTGATGAATTTGGCATATATCGAGAAATAAACATTTTCCTTTTAGAGGCGAATAAGTTTTGCTTTGTGGGATAGATAGCACGGTTTAAATGTTTCAGCTTATGAAGATAAAAACATCCTTCCCTTTACTTTCCATGTTTGTTTTCATTTTCGTTTGTTTGTTTTATTAGCCCCCAAAACAACAAGGAAGGGGGTTATAAGTCTGTCGATCTGTGTATCTGTGGCACTTAAGCTCTTAAGTACAGGACGGATGGATCGATTTATTTATTTATTCATTTTTCTTTATTTGTTTTTTAGTTTGTTTGAAAGGTGAGCTGATCGAGAGTGTTCTTAGCTAGGTCGCATCGGAGGAGGACATTAACTGACGAAGATATTAATTAAAAACCTTTCAAACGTTTTTCGCTATTTTGAAGTGAAAACACACTTGAAAATTTGAAACAAAAGTACCAAAAGAAAGAAAAAAAAATGTGTCTGCTAGAATGAGTTTGGAAATTCCATGTTATATCGAATTAAAACGTTTTTCGCAAATGCGGCTAAACCTTAAATTTACGCGATTGGAAACCGATGTCATTGTTGGCCAACGAGGAAAAAAACTCAATGAATTAAAATGTTTATCTGTTGTCGGTTTCTATTTATCAACAATTAAAATACTTGTAATTAATTTTATTATAAGGATTTTAAAAGAATTTTCAATTTTCCCTCTTTATTCTGCTTTTGCGACTAGTAAGGATTATATTTCCTTTTCCACGTTTATCGTATCCTGTCGAAAACAATAAAATATTTTTAAATTTAAAATGCTTTCTGAACCATTTAATTTCATTCGAATATGAGGTCGACAATCATGGTCAGGGTTTTTTTTTTCTAATTTTTAATTTAATCGTAGTACTTGTTTTTTATGTGATAAGTTTTTATTGTCCCTATTCTTGGCATTTTTTTCAAAAAATTACTCAACATTAATGAGTTAAATTTTGAGTAAAAAACCAAACAACACTTTTAAAACCCGCACTTCTCTTAAAAGAAGCAATGTCTCAAAATCTGCGCTTAAGAAAATTAATTTATCCTTAAGTCAAACACACACACACACATAAAGATGTGCTGAAATTTGGTACTTTTATTTAATTTGTCTTTAACTTTAACGTATAATTGGTTAGTGGGTTGGTTCAATACCCCTCTAAAGCTATGCAGTGCCAGACGATACTTCTGAAGTTTTACAAGAGTGCCAAAAGTGTAGTATTATTTTAACTATAAAAGACAAATATTTCATTAATTAGAAAACAATTCTCCCAAACATCAAATGTACAAGCTGTAATAACTTGTAAATTTTACATCAGTAGCAAGTACCTCTTTCGTCATGAAGAGTTGAACAATAAAAGAAATTTACATGATACTATAAGAAAATTATGAAAATTATTTCTCAGAACTTTGTTTTCAATTAAAAATTCTGCCATTTTCACTGGGAGTTGTCATGCAATTTACTTTCCCCTTTAAAACGATTGAGGCGAAGCTTCACCCTCCGGTTCACTATTTTGTTTAAATGCAGTTGAATGCTAAGAACTTGATAGTCGATAACGTGGATGATTTCAAAAAAACTCAGCCATATCCTATCAGGACCAAAAAAATCCCTCTCGCTGATCTGTTTCTTAGTAAATTCTTAATAAACGCACAGTTTCACAAAACTCAGCTAGTTTTTAGTCAGGAATTCAACTGGATTTTCGAGACTGTACTAAAAATAACTTCTTTTGGAATAAAGCTTCACTAGCAAATGTCCACAAAATTGAGGAGGTTTTTGCAGATGGTCCTACGGTTCAAAAGATTTTGGAACCCCTGGTTTAAGGAAACGAAGCAATACACATTTGTCTGAATAAACTCGATTATGAGATCTTCTAAAAGTACTGCAGAAATGCAAAATTATTTATATTAAAATTCCATGAGCATCTGTTTTTTAGCGGATAATATAACTTCTTGAGATGCTATAAATGCGAGAACATTTGAAGTCAATTCAATTTAATGGTTTCTAGACTAATAAATGGATTACAAAAATGAAAAGGGAAATAAAATACTCAACTTCATTTTATACTGCTCTAATATTTATGGCTCACACTAAAAGCAAATTATTAGTTTGTAAGTGTTAAAGCTTATAAGTGTGTGGGCTTGTAAACCTTATTATATAAAGTCATTTGCAAATTGCTGAGCTTACGGAAAAAAAATACCAGTGTTAAACTGCTATTTGCCATCAGATATTTATCTTTGTAATGTGGATTACTTCACTTTTATGCTGAAAAATATAACTACATGTGGTACCATTTAACAAACGAAAACACATCTGAAAAAAATTGAAGATACGCTATTTTTACAATAAACGACACATCTATTGAACAATTTACTTAAACTCTTCAAACGTTATTATGAAACATATTTAAATCTTAATTTTCAAGAAAATTGCATTACAATAATTGACCAAGTTTTTAAAATATTTTTCGTAATTCCCTTTCCATTAATTATTCTTTATTTCTCAAAAGTTCCTTAAATAAATTTAGAGGACATTCAAATTTCTGGCAAACCGAATGCTAATATTTTGAAACACAATTGTATTTCTGAAACTGAGTTTCACAATAAAACATATTTTCAAACTGAGATTTATTATATAATAGGCAATTTTAAACTCCAGCAATATAGCAGAAATAAGATTGTTAGACTGTTAGCTGAATGCTAGTCTTTCCGTTTTATATTCGTAGACAATTCTGTGCATAGAATCTTTTAATAAGATAATCCATTTGGAAGCTCGAGTCATATTACGTTCTACATAAAGGAAACAGGCAGAGGTTTAAATCATAAATATTTATGCGTACTTGTCTCTTTCTTTGCTTTATATGAAATCTGAAGTTTGCAACATTTTGGTGTTGAAATCAGGGAATTTCTTCAGGGAAAAATGAGTTTTTGAACATAAGTATCAGGAAACTGCTATAATAACCAAGCTAATCTAAAAACTTTCAAATGATTGCAACTGAATATATATCAAGATCTATGATATTTACTTAATGCATTGGTTAACGTAACAAAACTGCATCCAATTACTTTAACTAAAAATTTCTACTGAAATGACACTCGTTAAGAGCAAGAATCTGAGAAACTGTCACGCCTAGCATTATGAGGTGATTCATGACCTCTCAGATTTTCTCCCAAAAATTACCAAATGTTTATTATCTTATTGAAAGACCAAATCCAGAATGTTTTGCTCTAAAGTTGAGTTGTTTAGTTTTTATGGACCCCTAAAGATGAAGGTGCAGCATCAAAAATTAAGCGGATTTTCAAGACATGGAAGTTGCCGTGAGCCAAAACTCTTACCAGGAACTGTTTAACTCCAATTTTCTTTTTGTATATGGAATATAGAAGGTTGAAACTTTACAAAATGAATGTTAAATTTGTGGTAAGTTGTTGCCGTAAGGTCAGTGAAGGCCCTCAAAACAAGGCATTTTTGACGTTTTTTAGCGTTTTTGAGGTCCAAAAAAAGCTTGTACATTCCAGTTGGCACGGCAAAAGTAGTGTCGTTTGAAAGACCAGTGTAAGCACTTTAAAATAATGTATAAATAACCGAGGAAAGTTCAACGTGCTTTTAGTTGCGTAAGGCTGAAATATGAAAAATGTCATATTTTACCGATATTCAAACGGTCATAACTTCCTCTGCCAACAACATATTGGAATATTTTTTTTGCCAATGTCATACTCTATTCTTTGTCTTAACAGAACAGTTGAGACTTTTGAGGCGAAATGTGAAAAAAATTTTTACAAAAAATGTACAGGAAAAAATAAATTTTTTGTAAAATTTTTTTTCACATTTCGCCTCAAAGGACTCAACTGTTCTGTTAAGACAAGGAATAGAGTATGACATTGGCAAAACAAATATTCCAATATGTTGTTGGCAGAGGAAGTTATGACCGTTTGAATATCGGTAAAATATGACATTTTTCATATTTCGGTCTTACGCAACTAAAAGCACTTTGAACTTTCCTCGGTTATTTATACATTATTTTAAAGTGCTTACTCTAGTCTTTCAAACGACACTACTTTTGCCGTGCCAACTAAAATGTATAAGCTGTTTTTGGACCTCAAAAACGCTAAAAACGTCAAAAATGCCTTGTTTTAAGGGCCTTCACTGACCTTACGGCAACAACTTAGCACAAATTTAACATTCATTTTGTAAAGTTTCAACCTTCTATATTCCATATACAAAAAGAAAATTGGAGTTAAACAGTTCCTGGTAAGAGTTTTGGCTCACGGCAACTTCCATGTCTTGAAAATCCGCTTAATTTTTGATGCCGCTCCTTCATCTTTAGGGATCCATAAAAACTAAACAACTCAACTTTAGAGCAAAACATTCTGGATTTGGTCTTTCATTAACATAATAAACATTTAGTAATTTTTGGGAGAAAATCTGAGAGGTCATGAATCACAGGCGTGACACTCTCTCAGATTCTTGCTCTTAACTCATCCCTTTACAAAAAACAAATCTGTTTCGTGAAGACGCAGATTAGAAGCGAAACCTATATTTCAGGGAAACTGTTTATGTATTCATCAATCCCTTTTGAAAAGCATTGAATGTGTTTATAATTCATTTATTTAGGTAAAATTATATGCATATGCGTCACGGTGCATAGAAAATTTATCGGATCAGGATTTCAAAGCCCTCGAATAAGAAGTTTTACTGCAAAAGCTTCTAGAAACGCTTTTAAACTGATGACTTGAATCAAAGAAATCTTCGAAAACCTGCATTACTTGAAAAGTTTAAAATCCCCAAAATAAACACATTTGAAGGATCAGGGGGAAAAATCACGGTAGTCCACTTTTTGTTGAATTTAAACTGATGCTACCACCTGTTAGAAAAGTAAGTGTAATTTCGTTTAGTATATGCAATATTCGTGAAAAAACACTGTAGTCCATGTATTATTGTCATTTTAGAACAAGTATACTTGGGAAGTTTATGAGTTCGTAAAGTTTAAATTTCGTTTTTCTCAAAATGAATCAAATGTGACTACCGTGGTTTTTCCCCCTGACCCTTCATTTACATTCGCTTAATTTCAACTTTGAACTTAATTTGTGAAATTTATTAAAAAAACAGACTTTATACTAAAGCAGTGAGTAACCGCCCCTAAGCAAGGGCTAAGGCAGGAACATGCAATACACCGCCAACTCGGCTATTTCGATCCATGGACTGCAGTTTCGTGCTTATTATGCACTCATCAGCATGGAATACGAAAGTAACCGAGTTGGAGGCAAAAATCCTCTTATAGAGCAAAGAGAGCAAAAAGAACTGGTAGCTATTGTGAAATTAGAATACCAGCGAGCGACCTCACTTGATACGGTACAACTCAAAAATTTTAAGGCAGAGCTCGGTTATAAAGCAGTGAGTAATAGGGTGTATCACGAGAAATTGTTTTTGGAAATTCAAAATTTCAAGTTAATAAAAAGTTGCCACTATATTTACATAGTTATCAAAAAAAAATATTTTGAAATTGAAAAATATTTAGATATGCCGGGAACACCTTGAAGTTTCAACTTTTTTTAGTAAAAACGATGATTTTTTTAAAAAATGTATAAATTATGTGTAAAGCAAAAATAATTATTTAAGTACAAAAATGGACTACTTAAGGAGTAATCTGTTAATAAAAAATGCATTGGAGCTAAAAATTTAACTTTTAGGTTTCCAAAAATAGTTATAGAAAACCTCCCATATTGGCTAGTCAGTCATATTTTTGGAATATTTACCAATCCTGAAGAATAATTTTTATTATTGTATTAATAGTACAAATATTGAAGTACAGCGCTTCGAAATAGCGAGATTGGTCCATTTTTCCACTCAAATAATTATTTTGCTTTACACAAACTTTTTTTTTTTTTTTTCAAATCATCGTTTTTACTAAAAAAACTTGAAACTTCAAGGTAATCCCAGCATACCTAAATCTTTTTCAATTTCAAAATATATTTTTAGTAGCAATGTAAATATAGTGGCAATTTTTTATCAACTTGAATTTTTGAATTTCCAACAAAAACAAAAATTCGTGATACACCCTATGGATAAAAATTTTAAAATATGACTGACTGGAAAATATGAGCTTTTCCATAACTATTTTTGGAAACCTAAATTTAAATTTTTAGCTCCAATGCATTTTTATTGATAGATTACTCTTTAAGTAGTCCATTTTTGCACTTAAATAGTTATTTTTGCTTTACACATAATGTATACATTTTTATTTTTTTTAAATCATCGTTTTTACTAAAAAACTTGAAATTTCAAAGTAATTCCGGCATATTTAAATATTTTTCAATTTCAATAAATTTTTTTGGTAACTATGAATATAGTGACAACTTTTTATCAACTTGAAATTTTGAATTTCCAAAAAAATATTTTCGTGATACACCCTAGTGAGTAACTGCCTCTAAGCAAGGGCTAAGGCAGGAGCATACAATACTCCGCCAACTCGGTTATTTTGATCGATGAACTGCATAGCCATTGCTTAGGGGCGGTTACTCACTGCTTTATACACGAGCTCTGCCTTAAAATTTTCCAGTTGTACCGTACCAAGTGCGGTCGCTTGCTGGTGTTCTAACTTCACATTAGCTACCAGTTTTTTTTTTTTTTTTTCCGGGGGGGGGGGGCTCTTTTTCTTTAAGAGGATTTTTGCCTCGAACTCAGTTACTTTCGTATTCCATACTGATGAGTGCATAATAAGCACGAAACTGCGGTCCATGGATTGAAATAACCGAGTAGGCATTTTTTGGCAACAGTTAAAAAACAATAAGGTCACTTCCTTCACACAAAAAGATTATAGATCAGAATTTCAAAGCTCTAGTATAAAAAGTTTCACTTCAAAACTGAAACAGTTTTTCGAAACATATATATATATTTTTTCATGTCAGCGCATTTAACAGAGTGATAAAATTTGCTGCTCTAGAAACTTTAATCTTTAACAAAAATGGCTATTTACTCAATTTTCTGCTCCAAATCGTATTGCCGTTTGGCATAATTTGAAGTAAAAGAAAAAAACAATATTTAAGAACGAGATTAATTTTCCAGACATGAAACGCATTTTTAAGGAAAAAAAGAAATTTAAAATTTCATACATAAGAATGTAAAATAATCAGCAGTAAAATGATCAGAATGTAAAATAAAATGTAAAATAATCCGCAATAAAATAATCAGCTTAATAAATATATCGAGCCAAAATTAAAAAATAAATGTGCCAGTAAAATGTCAAAGTAGAAAAAGAGAAGCAAACATGGCGACGATGTAAACGTAATTTTTCAATTTTTACCAAGGTGCCAACAAAAAAAATTGACTAACGAAGAGACATACAGGTTCTTAAGAAAATGAGTGAACAATAAGACGAATGAGAAATCGAAATGTTTATCAAATACACTCACACAGTGGTCGGAAGTAGCTCGCTACAAGTAGCGAAACTACTGTAGTTGCTACATTTTTTAGTAGTTTGTAGTGTAGCGCACTACTTTTTGAAAAAAGTAGAGTAGTGAGTAGCGCGATACAAAAAAAAAATAGTAGTTTGTAGTGATTTCTGGAAACTACTTTTTAATCTATATACATAAAAGACAACTTTTGTAAGCGTATGTCCGGGGTAATCTTCCAAACTACTGAACCGATTTTAACCATTTTTTCACCGTAGATAGCTACAGTAACAAGGAGCAGGATAAGCTATAATTTATTTCTAAAAAGCTTAGTTTAAAAAAGTTATTATGGAAAACAGTTAATTTTATGTCATTTCCCCATTAAATGATTAAATTTTCAACCCATTGTTGCAAAAATTTGATGCCATGCAGCAACAATATTGATTGTAATCATATTGAAAATTTTGAACCAAGGCTTCTCTGGAGTAAGTATGGAATTTATTGCCTTCTAAGGATTTTTATATTTATCTGAGCCAACAATCGCTAACGGGTGAAATAAAAAAAAATGATTTTGGCAATAGTTAGAGAATAGAAAGTGTTTATAGTCAAAAAAATTTCTAAATTAGGTACATAAGATGTTTTGGTAAAATCCTACTTTAGGGTCCGGGTTTGGCAATTTTTTTCAGACTGTAGCTTAATAATGTAGTAGGGTTGCAATAATTTAGCTTAAAATCGCCAAATAATCCAATCATACAATGATAATTCTGTGGGTTGCCAGATTTAATAATTTATCGCCGGACCTTAAACTAGGATTCATCCGATGTTTTCACCTCACCAATAATGTCACGAGGATAGAAACTAATAATGGGACTTATTTAACGAGCAACATTTGGAAATGGTTAATTTCAGTGCGATTGATACTGTAAATATATATTTATTTTAATATACCAATCTTATAACATTTCCTATTTACTCAAACATTATTTGTAGCTTGCTATTTTTTTTTAACTTGCATTATTTTTTTTATAGTTTATCCATAACATAGCCATTGTTTACAGAAGTAGCCATTATGTTTATAGATATGCACTTTAGTGTTGGGAAATTTATGAATGAGTTTCACTAAATCACCCTACACCCACAGAAACCCGGGCAGGGTCGGGTACCGGGCTAGTTAAAAAATAAATAAATAAATGAAAAAAATTTAAAAAAAAAGAGAACGAAGGAAAAATAAAGTTTAATTGACTCTGACTGGTGCAAATCTCGCACTAGTACAACAGCAGACGCAATGAGAAATAAGAACAAATATGAGCTGATCCTTAGATACATCAATTTGACGAAATACATTCTATCTGTTTGATATAATTGTTTTATTTGTTATAACAATTTTTATATTCCTTCAAATAATATTCTTGCTCAATAGACAATTCCTAGTTCTATTCCATTTTCAAATGAGTTAATTTATTAATGTAAACCACATTTCGAATATTTTCGGCCAATCCTCAAACGGTGTACTCTTTTTATTTATTTATATTTTTAAAAAGTAGAGGAGTAGCGACTGGTGTGTACTGTATTTCGCCTAAAACTGATAACGCGAGCTACTTTGATGGGTGGGTCACGCCCTATGGAGAGAGATAACGTCAATCAAAAGAGGGGGACGATTTTCGGATTTCAAGAAGGGTTTCGTAGGGATTATTTTTCGTCCCTACCAGCCCCTTTTTCGCATAAAACGTGTTGGTGGTTACTCTTCAGCAGGGGCGGATGGGGCCGGCGGGCAGCCGGGCATTTTCCCGGTGGGCCGCCTGTGTTTCAGCCGGTCGGCCGGTCTAAATTTTACAACTTGTGGCGTTTTATTTTTAATTATTATTTTTTTAGTCAGCCGGCCGGCCGGTCTAAATTTTAAAACTTGTGGCGTTTTTTTTTTATTTTTTTTTTTTTTAGACGGCCGGCCGGTCTAAATTTTACAACTTGTGGCGTTTTTTTTTTTTTTTATATTTATTTTCTTAGTCGGCCGGCCGGCCGGTCTAAATTTTAAAACTTGTGGCGTTCTTTTTTATTTTTATTTTCTTAGTCGGCCGGTCTAAATTTTAAAACTTGTGGTGCTCTTTTTTTTTAGTCGGCCGGTGTAAATTTTACAACTTATAGCGGTTTTTTTTTAGTCGGCCAAACGGCCGGTCTAAATTTTAAAACTTTCTTCATTTTTAATGCAAAATATTGCTTTCCAATGCCATTAAAATGTCATACTTTTTCATTTTTTCCCCGATGCAGCTTTTTGAGTTAATCAAAGTGAACAATTTGCTGGTAGTTTTTTAATTATGTATAATAAACAGTTTTACTTTTAATGCTAAGGAAGTTCCCTCAAGGCTTGAATTAAAATGTTCGTCACTGTGAAAATTCCTGTCTTCACTTAAAAAAATTACTTACGTAACATTTTTTTAAGTTGAAAAAAAAAAGGTAATAATTAAGTTTGTATATATTATTTGCATGTGTGCTTCATATTCATTAAACTAATAATTGTAAATAAATATTATAAAATATGTTACCGTCATATGTAGTCAGTTTCTGAAATAGTATGGCTATTTTGAGATTCATCATTGCTAAATTTTCACAGAACTAGATTTGTTTTTAGTACGCCACGCTCAATAGTTGTTAAATATTGTAAAGCTAGTTCAATATTAAGTTTGTTTTTTTTCATTTTTATTCACATGTTACTCAATTAATTACTTACAATAAAGCTTGTCATGTTGTTAGTTTCTGAAAAGTTTGTAAATAACTTTTCCGATCGGAATGAAAAGTTTGAGAATAGATATAAGTTTAGAAATCGATCAATGTTAAATTTCAAAATTTCCCTCTTTTTCACGGAATTCTATTTTCTCTTTTTTTCTTTAAAGAGCAGTACGCGCTTGAAGGGGTATTAAATATTGTACCTTTTTTTCAACACTGATAGTTTCTGTGTTTTACAAATGTGCATACATTGTTGAACTGCTTATTTAATTCACATAAAAGATAAAACTATAACATTTGAACATCCTAAACTGTGTTGTCACTATATTTAATTGTTGTATATGAATAAACTCGAACTAGATAAAAAAAAAAAAAAGTAAGTCAATTCAGACGCAGTTTAAACTTTCAGTCTTCACTTTCGTTTTACTAAGTAGCCTTTTTAGTTGACGAATAAATAATCCGTTTCAAAGTTCATCTTCTTTACTTTATGAATTTCCTTTAACTACTTACTTTCCTTTAACTACTACCGGATTTACTTTCAGTAGGGGAGGGGGGGGGATACATTTTTGCATAAATGTAAATTTAAAGATCGATCAGTGTTAAATTTTTAACTCACCCCATTTTCACATAATTATATTTTGCCCCAGTTAAGGTCTCAAATATATACGAAACACCATAGCTTCATTTCAATCCTGTGTATATATTCAGTTGAGTGTAAGAAATTTCAAAATCAATGTCTTTCTTCAAGCTTTTGAAATGTACGTTAAAAATGGATTTACTTTCCATGCATCAAAAGATTTTGTATAAATGATTATGAAGAGCCAGATCAGAGCTCAAGTTCCATTAGTTGATCTTTGTCACAATTTTTCTTACGAGAAGCAGTACGCGATCGAATGCATAGTAATAGTGTACCATTATTTCAATGTTCAATTACCCATTTATATTTATGTATAATCGGCAGTGGCGTACCTATGGGGGTGTTTTGGGGATAAACCTCCCCCCCCCCCCCCCCCACCCGAAACGTTGGTCAAAAAATGCAAAAATGAGATGAAAAAATATAAAACTCCTAGAATGAAAAGTACGATTCTCCAGCGAATATCATTGTGTTACAGACTTCATTGCCACAACCCTCCCCTTCCCAGAATCATTGAGGATTGTCTTTTTTAGGAAATAAATGTCAAAATTTTCCGGAGGTAGGCCTCTAAATCTCCCATTATGATCGAAATTCGTCTGAAATTGCGTTTTTGGAGCTGAAATTTCGAAAAAATCGCTGGGAAGAATTTCTGTATCCTATTATTTTCTTTCACATTATTTAAAATGGCCGGCAATCGTGTTTTACTGACTGAGGAATGAATCGAACATCACCAAGATATGCAATACACCGCCAACTCGACAATTTCGATCCATGGACAGCTGTTTCGAGCTTATTCTGCTCTCATCAGCATGGAATACGAAAGTAGTCAAGTTGGAGGCAAAAATCCTCTTATATAGCAAAGAGAGTCAAAAAAACAACCTCCAACTCGACTACTTTCGTATTCCATGCTGATGAGAACAGAATAAGCTCGAAACAGCTGTCCATGGATCGAAATGGTCGAGTTGGCGGTGTATTGCATGTTTCTGCCTTAGCCCTTGCTTAGGGGCGGTTACTTACTGCTTTATCACCAAGATAGTCTAGAATGGAATTTTTAGAGGTACAATTTATGAAAATTCCAGGGGGCGAACCCCCGGACCCCCCTTCCATTTTTCTACAGTAATATTTCTTTACTCTTTAAAAAGCTGTCCAGTTTTTCGAACTTCGGAAGTACGCATTTTCAAGCGCGTATTATATATATATATATATATATATATATATATATATATATATATATATATATATATATATATATATATATATATATATATATATATATATATATATACACACACACACATACATACATGCAAAGTGTGGGTAAAAAGGAGTTGCCACCCCCCCCCCCCGCCGTTTTTTTTAACCTCGTGACGATTTTCAATATGCCCCCCCCCCCTGAAACCAACGAGTAGTTACGCCACTGATAATCGGAGTAGCTGTAAGTATTAAAAATTTGTAGTAGTAAATTTTTGAATTTGCATACGCATAGTGGTTTTACATTAAATAGAAAAAAATGTTTGGTTTGTGTGTAAATTTGCATTTTCATCATTGAAATTTTTAAATGTAAAAGAAAGCCTAATTTTGAATTAAAATTTTATATTATATATATATATATATATATATATATCAGGGGCCGGTCTGTGATAAATGCCCGGGCCGGTGCGGGGTGCTCCATCCGCGGCTGCTCTTCAGCCATTTTTTTGTCACTCGCGTTTTATCTAGTTCATCGATATCAATTTCTTCCTAAAATGAGCTTCAGTTACATACAATCGACCCGGGCAGGGAAACTATTAATTTATCAAGATCACATGTACCGAATTACCGTCGATGATGAAACTATAAAAAGTGCAACATTAATGAGCGGTATAAACAATCATTCTCCGACAATGCATCCGAATGCTTATAACATGCAGTTTTTTTTTCCCGAGATTAATCCCATCGGTGATTTCAATGTAACATTTTAAGCTTTAACTGACACTAAAAATACAAAATATTTACGGTTTTTTAATTAATTTCATTAATTGAAGTTTTGTTGTTCGTTTTGTACTGTTAGTATAAGAAAAGAAGACATTTCTAATGTTTTTTATTGTAACTAAGTAATATGAAGCATTATATGCAATATGAAAAGCATGTTCTACAGTAGGGGAGCACAACCTTTTTCAGTAAAGGGCCACACACGTAACAGTAGCATTATTGGTGGGCCGCATGCGATGCAAGCCAATAATTTGGAAGGGTAATTGCCCCTTCCCCCCAGGCTTTGAGATATTGTCACTTTAAAAAAAAAAAAATATTTTATTGTATTATTTATATTGAGTCTTGCTTCTTTCTCTTGAGCGCCAATGAACTAAAAATCGAACCAGGTATCGATAGATTCGTAATTTTTCCGGCTTCATTAGTTTTAATTGACGTAAGGTTTGATGAAGGGATTCTGAAGAAATTGAGTAAAAGCTTCAAATTTTTGCTCAAATCTAAAGCGATTTGTCCTAAATGATTAAATAAGGAATCCATTGTTACAGAACGTGGTTGATATGACGACAATCCATTAAAAAACTATTTTAATTACATCACGCTATGATATGTATATGATAAATGTATAGTAAAAAATTACACGGTGAAACGCAAAAATAAAAGAGCCTTTGGAAAAAAAAATAGTAAGAAGGCCAGTCTTATAAAATATTCAAGTTTTGTTAACTTTTTGTTCAGAGGTATGCCGTGCAACGCCGAGCCAAGCAGTTAATATTAATTGAAACATTGAATCTTTTCACTAAATGATATTTTAGAAAAAAATATAATAACTTTATTAAATTACTCAGCTGTAAAATATTAATACACATGATTCAAAGTAAAAAGCTATACCGTTTGCAGTGAAAATATTTTGAGCTTCTGATGCTAAGCAGCCTTCCTTATTGCGGCTGCTTAGCTATGAGAGGCAGAAAATTCTGTATGTTTTGGAAAAGGGGTTACATGTATGCAATATTTTTGCAATGTTGTGCTTTGATAATGTTGAACTTTATCATGTATTTTCATGCATGAAAGTACACAATTTCCAACAGTAGTACTTTCATAAATTGTAATGCAAAAAGCATTATTATCAAAACCCAATGATGCAAAACTCAATAAAAATGCTAACCCAATGATGAAAAAATTATTATATATATAAAAAAAAGACTTCCTATTTAAAGACATTTTTAAAAGCAAATACTTATGGCTTATGGTGTACATGACTACTAATTGTCTATAACACGAAATGAGTTTTATTTAAAAATGCTTTTAAAAGAAAGATCAGAACAGAACTCAAACATTCAGCAGCAAAACTAAAGAAATTAAACATTTTCTTCAGCAATACAAAATAATTATGTAATTAGAGCAAAATAAGGTTCAAAAAGTAATCTTGACAAAACTAAAAGCAACATTGCTAAACAGTGCAAAGACAAAATTTTATCTTTATCTAGATATTATATAAAAATCAAACAAAATGACGAATTAACAAAAAGTAGTCATAATAACAAAAATTATAACCATTATCCAACTAAAAATTCAGTGAAATGCCATAAAATTGAAATTAGCAGTTGGATGGCTAAGACTTTTGTCAACCAGGTTTGATAGATTGGGCTAATTGTTGTTTATGAATTCTCAATATGCTTGCATTTTTCTTAATAATGGTTAGTCATGGAGGAAAAGATTTGTGGAACTTCGAAAGCAACAAAAACCAGAAACTTGATTTGTCATATATCACATCTCAGCAAGTCAATTAGCTCCAACTCATACAAGAGCTTCATCAACAAGAACTCTAAATAATTTAATTTTACGTCTTTTAGATCAGAGAATATCCATTCTCCACTTGGTGACGGTAAGTTCACCAATCAAAAATAGTGGTTAAAAAAGGTTCGTATTTATTTTTAAAAATACGTTTATATTCTTGCTCAAAATGATTTTCATTGTGTACTACTCTGAAAATAATAAGAAAAATCGTAACCTGAAAGTCGATGCTAAAAGATTGCTGAAAAATTACAGATAATCCCTAAAATTACGACCTACACGTGAGCAAAACATTCAACATATAAAAGCCAAATGAGCAGTATTTTTAACATTTCATATGGAAACATAAGCCTTGAGCAATGAAATGTTAAAAAATAAGTTATGTGTTTTTCAAAATGGCGGCTCTTTTTTTTTTTTTTTTTTTTTCGTGTCGTGGCCTTATTACAACAATTATTAGGTTTGCTGAACTAGTGCCGGTCCACTATACATTGGCGGGAAAAGCTCAAAGTCCTGAAATCTATTTTCAAATGTTTTTTTTTTTTTTTTTTAACTTTTTAGAGTATTTTTATTTGGTGTGGATAATTTAAGATCTTGTTCGGAAAATCTTCTTTTACTTTTTCTTTCCTATTCTGATGAGAAAAAAAAACTTTTCAAGATTTTTTTTTTTTTGTCATTTTTTAACGCAAGAAAAAACTAAATGCATTCACGGGCCGCAGATTGTGCTCCCCTTATTATACAGTTATGTTGATCTTTATGATAAATCAACTAATACGAATAGTAAATCACAGAATAATTTAACAAGAAATTAGCTGATGTCTACATTATATCTTAATACTATGATGGATATCTAAATATTCTTGTTAAAGTTTTGAATTTTTAGAGTCATGTACGTGCATTCTTCCTTGCGTATCATTCAGTATTAATATTTAAAATAAAATATTCGATATGTTTAATTTTGAAACTGTTTATTTCAAAAAAATAAAATAAAAAAATAATTAAATTACAAATAAGCTTTTTTCTTTAAATGAAATCGAAACTTAATATGTTTCATCAAATAGATGTTCAAAGAAAGGGCACTCTTCTCATATTTTACTTGATAAAAAATAAAAGTTCAGCTTTTCAGTTTACTTCTGTTAATTCTCGGGATGTTTTATGCTCTTAGACTATTGTTAATAATCTTGATCAATATCTATAAAATGGGTTAAATTTTGGCAACATATTGGTAATTTTAACAAAAACTGAAATTATATGCCTATAACTCAAATAAAATATGACTATAAAAAAATTCCAGGCCTGGTAAATGCTGAAAATTGATTTTTTTTTCTTTTAGTGTCAACACTAGAAATGTTTTAAGAAATTCACATTTCGCTGCCTTAACTTTAGAGATACTAAAGTTGTTCATAAAATTATTAACTGAATGTAATTCAACTAAAAAATTTCATAAGAAATTTCAAGTCAACTAGACTATACTGTTAATTATTGAGCAGTGTCTGGTTGATTAAATATAATTTTCTTCTTTTTTACTATATTTTACAAATGTGTACAGTACAGCTTAAAAAATAATTTTTTATGTAATAATAATTGAAAAGCGAAAATTTACAGCATAAACTTTTAATAGGGGTCGAAATGGCCGAAGCTTCGCGACATTTCTAATTAAAATATTTTTATTTTTAAAGTTTAACTTAAAAGTTTCATCGCATAAATGATTACAGCATTTTTCCGATTGTATATCAAGTCTCAAATCTATCAAATGTTTAAGCAGAAATTGAATAATAAGTATAAATGTATTGAAACTATCACTGCATAAATGATTACAGCATTTTTCAGATTGTATATCAGTTTTCAAATCTATCAAGTGCTTAGCAGAAAATGAATTATGTGTGTAAATGTATTGAAACTATTTTTGGGCTGATACATAGAATACGTTTTCTTTATAAAGTAAGAACTGTACACAGAAATAATATTTTGGTGCTAAGGTGGGGACAAAAAAGATTTCAACACACGAGGTGCTAAGAACAACGTAGAATTTCACGTTAGGCCTAGCCACTTAGCAAAACGCAAAACGTTTTCTCCCTGGTAGAAGTTAGAATGAAAAAATCCTTCCGAACATTCCTATCACAGAAGTTTCCCCATACACACGAAATTTTTTCCCTGGGTCCAGTGACAGTCATCACCTGTCCAGCTCACCTTATCGGTCCCCATTGTATTCTCCTACCCCTCGGCCCCCTGCGGCTCATGGTGACAGGTAAGAGATAAGGAGTTAGGCGAGTTACAGTATGTACCTAGCGACTACATTTCAAAAGTAGTTTGTAGTCGCTACATATTAAAAGATGTAGTTGTAGTTAACTACATTTATAACAAAGTAGTTGTAGTTCGCTACAAAAGAAATGTAGTTTTTCCAAGCACTGCACTCACACACACTTTGTCGAGTTTCAAGTTTCTTGATTTTCGCCTCTTCACGACGAAACAGCGCGACTTTCTCTGCATGGCAAAAATTCCTGCTCTAAGTGGGAGACAGACAATAACTTGTCATTTTCTTCTTTGAATGTTAAAAACCTGTTTAAAGTGAATAAAAATTAATTCCTAAAAACAAATCAAATTTGGAGGCAAACGTTCTGTGTATTTTTAACAGAACCCAACGTAGAGAACGCAAAATAATCGCATCTCAACCGCTTTTTCATGCAACCGGATTCCGACGGTTAAGCCCATTCGCCATATCCCGCGGCCAGCGCATCATTAAAAGGAGAGCAAAACCAGTTCGCTTAAGGTTCACCGATGATTTAATCTAGAAGGGGACGCAACAGAGCACAAAAATCTTTACCATAATTGGGAAAGGGAGATAACTAAAAATAGCTCCCATCTCTGGAGAATATTTCCACTTGGTTTGCGAATGAATCAACCGCCACTGCGTAGCGTCTGAGGATGAGCCTGGCGAAGAAATAAATCCGGAACTCAATTCCATTAACTGCATTACTCAATTTCTCTGGGTTGCAACATGGGTTGTCTATGTAAATTAAAAGGTTAATTGTCGGGGATGGAATTGTAGTGATTTAAGTCATCCTGGCGCAGTTTCCAGTGAATGGGGGCTGTGTAAGAACATGTGTAAAAAAAAAAAGATCGAGAATACTCAAATTTTAACTTGAATTGAAGGATTTGTATTGAAAGCTAAGAATTTTTTGTTTATTGTGAATCGACTTTTATCAAAGTACGTGTAAATTGATTATAAAGCTATTTTAAATGACTTGCAATACTGTCATTGCGTATTTATGATTGATTTGATGAAAAAAATGTCCAAGCACGGCTGTCCTTGGGATTTTCGCAAAACCCACGATTGGGAAATAAAATTCTTCAAGATCTAGACAAAAAAACTCAAGATCAATAATCTGCAACATTTATTCACATTTTCGTACTGGCTGTTATTGTGCCTAGTCGATTAATTTTAAAAATGGTGGAGAAAAATACGAATTTAAATAATAAAATAGATCTCGCATTAATTATTTCTTTGAACAATTTTCTTTAAAAAGGTGTAAAAACAGTTTGCTACAAAAAAAAGAATAGTCCTCATTCAATTATACAAATAGTAAGAATGGAAAGATTTATGTCATAAAGAAAGAAAGGCTTACAGGTCTAATGCAGCGAAATGTTTTCTTTTTCCAACGCAATTTTTTCAAATAGTAGCAGTGGCAAATGCGTGACAAAGCCTTTATTATTTATTACTTGGACAAAAAAATTATAGGGGAAAGTACCCCAAAACGGAATAGCTTATCTATTCTTCGCTTTATTTCTTATTGTGTACAAGGTACATTCCAAAGTTCGACGTCATTTAAAAGTATACACCTTTTCGACTTCTAAAAAGACCTTTGTCACATTTGTTCAATATTATTTATGTGAAAAATACTGGTTTCAAAAAGTCTTATACGATTTCGTTTTACCCTACCAAGGGTGGGTAAAACGGGATAGGGATTTGTATGCTAATACGTTTTTGCTGATTTTACCTTTGATTTAGTTTTTGGGACAAAAATAGGCTACGTAATTGTAAACTTTTTTTTTCAGGTTCAGAGTAACATTTTTTAATTTTATGTGCCTGTTTTGCATCTCCCATTTGCTATTCCTTAACTAATAAATTTTCTTTGGGAGATATAGGAAATGGCAGTGGAGGACGATAGTACTGCCTAAGTCCTTTGTCTCCTGATGAAGTGAACGGTTGGATAAGGTCTGCGTTTGTACTAGTGTTATTGGTGTCCCCATCACTAGGTGATTCATTCAATACTGTTTCTAGTGGTTATGATTACTGCATTAGATGCTATGACTGAACTTGAAGATCCTTTGGATCTGGCCTCGTTTTATTGCAGGGTCATTCCATTTTAAAACAACAAATTTTCAAAAAAGTTGTTGCATCACCATTTTTGATTTTGATGAAAATTTGCATGTGTATTTCTTTTACTTCCCAGAGCTCAAAACAGTGTTCATTTTATTTTTACAAAATTTACCCTTTGATATATAGGCCATTTTTGTTGTTGGCAACAGCGAAAATTGGGCGTTTTGATGCTTTGTTTGATGAACTATAACTTTTTTTCTATCAAAGATTTTGAGCTCAAATATAGCTCATTGGAAAGCTAAGAAAAAGATCTTTTTATATATGCTATCAATAAATTTCAGATTTTAAAAAAATATTTATTTTTTCAAGGTCAAAGTTCACGACGAAAATAACATTTTTTACTACTTTCGAGCATTAAAAAACCCATGAAGGGTTCAAAGTAACAAGCCGATTTTTTCATCATATATTCATAGTCATGGTTACTTACTGTATAAAAAAAATTGGCTTGTTACTCCACCCCCTTTATGAGATATGCCCCCCCAAAGTTGTAAATTTTTTAAAAAATCCAATTTTCAACGCTAAAAAAATGCATGTGGGGGGCAAGATAAAAAAAATTTTATATGTGGTATGTTAAGTACTTTTAACCAGCTTTCTAATGAAACAAAAGTTGCTTTGTTATTCAAAGGCGTTTGGCAGATATAAGGGACTGAACTTTCAAAAAATTGCACAAAAACAACACGATTATTTTCATTTTTTTAAATCTTTTTTTTATTTAAATGTAATTATATACCTTATTCTTTGCCTTAAATGCTAAAAAAAGACTAAGAAGAGCAATGAAGAAACATATTTAAAGTTTAATAAGATAATTTAATACTTTTAACACCTGGGAATATAGAATACCACTAAACTTGTCTGATTTTTAAACATCTGATTGCTACCTATAACAGGACTGAGAATTTCTCAACTTGCCCAGGTTTGTTCATACCATGTGGTTTTCCTTGTTCTGGCTTGATCTCACATGTGTATCTTAGTTGTCTTTCAAATTCTGAAAAAAGTAGGTTGTTGAGCTAGTGTTTCTGCTGTAAAATCTTGTGAAGCTGATGTGATTTCTTTTCATTTCAAGTTCATTCATATTCACAGAATGTTTTGTTAAAGGTAAAAGAAGAAATTCTTTAGAATCCTTAAACATAAATTTAAATTTGTCTTTCTATATGTAAACAGTGAATAAGTTATGGATAACCCTAAATGCTCCATAGGAGTTTTTGAGAATGATGATTGTAATATTTTAAGTTACAGTAGGCAGTCTGCTGTAAATAGTATTTCTGAGTACAGTGATAATGACAAAACTTTACTGCACCTGAGAACTAGGTGTAAAACTATTGAAACTGTTTGTACCTACCATGCAAAAAAAATTCTTGCCAAATTTTGCCACCTTTATGGAACTTCTTGCTGGTAGGTACAAACAGTTTCAATAGTTTTACACCTAGTTCTCAGGTGCAGTAAAGTTTTATCATTATCACTGTACTCAGAAATACTATTTACAGTAGACTGCCTACTGTAACTTAATATATTACAATCATTCTCAAAAACTCCTATGGAGCATTTAGGGTTATCCATAACTTATTTACTGTTTACATGTAGAAAGACAAATTTAAATTTATATTTAAGGATTCTAAAGAATTTCGTTTTTTACCTTTAACGAAACATTCTGTGAATATGAATGAACTTGAAATGAAAAGAAATCACATCAGCTTCACAAGATTTTACAGCAGAAACACTAGCTCAACAACCTACTTCTTTCAGAATTTTAAAGACAACTAAGATACACATGTGAAAGCAAGCCAGAACAAGGATGACCACATGGTATGAACAAACCTGGACAAGTTGAAAAATGCTCAGTCCTGTTACTCCACAATAGGTAGCAATCAGATGTTTAAAAATCAGACAAGTTTAGTGGTATTCTATATTCCTAGGTATTAAAAATATTAAATTATCTTATTAAACTTTAAATATGTTTCTTCATTGCTCTTCTTAGTCTTTTTTTAGCATTTAAGGCAAAGAATAAGGTATATAATTACATTTAAATAAAGAAAAAGAGTTAAAAAAATGAAAATAATCGTGTTGTTTTTGTGCAATTTTTTGAAAGTTCAGTCCCTTATATCTGCCAAACGCCTTTGAATAACAAAGCAACTTTTGTTTCATTAGAAAGCTGGTAAAAAGTACTTAACATACCACATATAAAATTTTTTTTATCTTGCCCCTCACATACATTTTTTTAGCGTTGAAAATTGGATTTTTTAAAAAATTTACAACTTTGGGGGGGCATATCTCATAAAGGGGGTGGAGTAACAAGCCAATTTTTTTTATACAGTAAGTAACCATGACTATGAATGTATGATGAAAAAATCGGCTTGTTACTTTGAACCCTTCATGGGTTTTTTAATGCTAGAAAGTAGTAAAAAATGTTATTTTCGTCGTGAACTTTGACCTTGAAAAAATAAATATTTTTTTAAAATCTGAAATTTATTGATAGCATATATAAAAAGATCTTTTTCTTAGCTTTCCAATGAGCTATATTTGAGCTCAAAATCTTTGATAGAAAAAAAGTTATAGTTCATCAAACAAAGCATCAAAACGCCCAATTTTCGCTGTTGCCAACAACAAAAATGGCCTTTATATTAAAGGGTAAATTTTTTAAAAATAAAATGAACCCTGTTTTGAGCTCTGGGAAGTAAAAGGAATACACATGCAAATTTTCATCTAAATCAAAAATGCTGATGCTCACCCCATTTGTTGATTTAAAATGGAATGACCCTGCAGATTTAATGGTTGTTGGGATGTCATGTTCTGAGCGTCCGGCAAGGGGTGATCTGTTGGAAGAGAAGAAGCGCAGAGATATTCAGGAAAGGCATCTGGAGTTGTATGGAAAAATGCCTGCTTTCCTGAATCCATTCACAGCAGTTTGGACAAGAACTGCTCGTTGAAATGCTGCATTGAACATCTTTTCTACTTCGTAGATAGTAATCCCTCTGTCAGGATGGTTAAACATTCACTTGCGAACTTCTTGCTCGCTTCGTGCTGCTTAAACACATTGCCAAAACATTAATTTAATTGATCGGGTAAAACGGGACACACCAAAGTTGTATCCTGCTTTGGGCACCCCAAAAGTGTCCCGTTTTGCCCGATCATGATACTTTTGACAACATAAAGGGCTGACCCCTGAACCGTCACTCACTAGCAATATTTAAGTTCATGAAATTGTTGCTAAAAGTTATGAACAAAACACAGTACTAACCGGAATTGTTCCGAAGGATGGAGAGGCACAAGGATAGTCGTTCTGCAGTGGAAAAAAGTAAGTGAAAATCTCAATTGAAAACTTTGAAAAAATATTTCTTTGCGAAATACGTGGCTAGCGTTGAGAGATCAACTGAGAAAGCTATCATGGCGGTCAAGAACCAGTTTAGCTTGTCTTTCGCGAGATTAGTACTACCAGTTAAGCTCCGAGGCTCACTATCACGTTTTCCCGCCTATCCCGTTTTGAGCAACTCTCCCCTATTTCACTGAAAATATTATGTTTTATCCTTAAAGCATTTAATAACTATTCCTTTTGCTTTTAAGTAAAGTCCAAAATTCAAAAATATATACAAAATCCCAAGAACCGAAGGTCTTTAGTGAAAACCTACGCTCGGGCAGCGAACTCTTAGGTTGCCGAAATTAATATTAAACTAATCTTTCCTCGTGAATTAAGTGGAAAATAATTGGATAAAGCTCAAATCGACAAGAAAATACAGCATATAGCTATTTCAAGGATACAATTCGCCTCTTCATCGGATCATCTGATAAAGAGTCTCCATTGTAACCTTGAAATAACTATATGTTGTATTTTCTTGCCAAATTGTACTTTATTTACGTTGCTTTTTCCCTTCAATTATATTTTAGTACAAAACTTTTTTTAATCATTTTCTTGTCATCTCATTCATATACGCGTATATTGATACGCATTTTTATTAACATTACTACGTTTTCGATCAAGGGCGTATATAAAGGGTGGGCCGAGGGGCCCGGGCCCCTCCCAAAATCCAAAAAATAAAATAAAATAAAACATAATTCGGATGGCCGTTTGTTCACAAATAATTTCCGAGGAAAAAAAACCCTACAAGAGAGGCAAACATCCGAGCTATATGCTGAACCAGCACCCTTTTCTTAACTTTACTACCAAAGATTGTCTAAAATTGCACCGATAAGTTTTCAATTTTTTCAAATTTTCGTTGGGATCCTTAACACTCTCCAAAAATTTAAATGTATCGTAAAGCTCTGAGAGGTGGGCCACCTGTCTCTCCGAACCGGGCCGTGGTAGCCCGATCGGTAAGGCGTCGGACTCGTGTTCGGAGGGACCCGGGTTCGATCCCAGCCGATCAAAGATCCACCGTCTTGATTAATGGTGGCTGGGGGACGTTAAAAATGTCGTGGTCACAAAGTCCTCCAAGTGAAACGATACCTCTGGGGGTGCTGGGCCAAGGGGTTTGCTCGACCCTTGGTCTGGTTCAAAAAGAACAGAGCGCTCTTCAGGGTCCTATCCCGGTTAAACCACGAGTTGTGGTAGGTACGGGGGACCCTAGAGTGTGAAATAAAATGTCTCTCCGAACCCTTTCTTCCAAAGCTAACCTGAAATTGACTTCAATTTTACGAAACATATCTTTTGAAAGCCCAAGGAGCATTACCAACATAACCTGAAATGAAGCTGTAGAGTCTAAACATTTCAGGAGAGACTCTTCGAATCTTCCCTCTTCAAACTCCCCCTCACCAAAGGCAACTAAAAATTGCCTATTAACCTTTTAACTGTCATGCCCGAGATAATCTCGGGCACAGAAACAGCACTGCTGTTCGAAAATGTCACACCCGAGTATTACTCGTGGTATTTATTTATTTATTTTTTTTTTTAGTGCATCGTATTGTTATACCCGAATATATATCGGGAGACGTTTATTTCGGTTTTATCTCTTTGTCAAACCCGACTGTTTCTCGGGAGTTGGTTTGTGCTTGGCAAAGTGTTTCCAGTTATACCACACAAGACTGAATTTCTGAAAGGTATTCACTTTTATTTATTTTTTTTTTTTTTCATTTATTTATTTTTTAGAAAATAATATTTTTTTTTTTTTTTAATTTTTAGAAAATAATGCTCCACTAGAAGCGAACTTTACAACTGCCATGTTGAGTGGCAGCCGCCTCAAGCAAATATTTAAAGTTTTGTAGCCAAATATGCAGTGGCTACAAAACTTTAAATATTTTAGCCATGTGCTTCAAAATATCAATTTTTAACAACTAAGTATATTTTATTTTGTACTAAACATTTGATTTTTGCAATAAAAAAATTTGACAATTTGTGCACCCAATCACCAAAATAACTTGACAGTTAAAGGGTTAAAAGCTTCAGTTTCAGAATGTTTCAGAGAGGAACCACGAGCCTCTTAAGGTCATCAAACACAGCCAAAAATTATTGGCCCCCTCCAAAATTCTAGCATATGCTACCATTTCCGATGCAACGTAAGAAACTTTTATCTATCGAATAATTTCTACCCAGCTTTAACGTAAACACATTTTTTCTGGTTAATATCTTTGAAGTCACGAAACTGCTCATAGAGAGAAATTACGATATTAAATTAATCTTCACGAGAGCATTTATTTAATCAAGCGATGTACCGCAAGTTCATTTGATCGCTGCACTGTAACGAACCATGTGTTGTTGGAGCTCCGCCCTTCGGGTGCTACTTGTTGCAGACTTGTGTTTGGTATTTGTCTCCTAGTGCAACAAGCGTCGCCAAGGACAACCGATCGGGAGATCGACTAGGGGGAAAAAAGGACAAGAAAATCGGGGAATGCGGTTACACTCCGCATAGTCCCGTTTTTCGCGAAACTAGTCTCATTTCGTTCTGTTATACTGGGCAGAAAATTCAAACTTTTTGTTTGTTGGCTGAAGTAAATAGGTACTAAGGTTAAATTAAATTAAAAATTAAAAAAAAACCTGACCCGATTGCCGACTTTATATTAAAAGGAACTTGACTGGTCAGAAAACATTTTAAATTTAAATAGATTTTGAGAGGACGTGGTAAACACGAAAAAGGAAAGAATCTTTACTAGTAAAATTTGCTAGTCGCAAGAGATAAAGAGGGATAATTGAAAATCCTTTAAAAATCCTTACATGTGTTGAAATATTACCAACAAGGTGGCACAAAAACAGGGTAAATATTTCAGTTTCACTTTGCCACACTAATTCACTTTAAACCACATTTCTCTGCTCTCATCAGGAGCGCAGTGAAATAAGTCGCTAGGTTAACTCCGTACCTAAACTTTTAGGTTACCATATTACCAATCCTAGTGAGGGAATATATGTGCGCCTAGTGCGCGACACCCCCCCCCCCCTCCCTTCCTCAAGCCCAGGAGAAAATTCAGACTTGTTTTGACCAACATTCTACCAGGAAAAATTCTAGCTGTTACCCCGATTCTCACTTTTTACTAACACAAGATGTGCATACAAGCATGAATTACATTATTTAACAAAGCATTTATAATGTCATCAAAAGAATAAAGATACAAAAGCATTTAATAGGAAGAAAATATGCATTTTTTACATTGTTGAAAAATATTAACCAGTTCAAGTATGCCTTTTTATCTTCCATGCATTATTAAAACAGATGAATTTCTGAAATGACCTTGCAAACAATGCTCTGAAAACAGCTTATTTCTTCTGCCCTCCAACCGTTCGCAAGAAAATTTTAATTAAATTCTATGACAGCTTCCAAATACCTCCTTTATTTTGCGAGCGATGGAAAGGATAAAATTGGTTATTTAATTATATATTCAAAAAAGAAGTGATTTATTTGCGAAAAGCAGCAAATATAAACTCAGCATGGGTTTTTGGACAAAGTTTTTTTACTGTTTGCGGCCGCTTTACAAAATGAAAATAGTTCCCATACTCGTCAATCACAAGTATGAATCATTATCGAGTGTCAGTACTAGTGCACTAAACATGAATTAAAAACATTATGGACCATTTTAAAGTTTAATCTTTCAGGGAAGTTCAGCAAAATTGATTTTTATTAAACTAAAATTAATTCCTCTTTTTTCAAACTATTTTACCCCGAAAGTGAAAATATATATAATAGAAGGCTCATTAGGTTGTTAGCACTGAAATTTTACTCACAATAAGTCGTGATCATTCGGTGGTCTAACTTTCATCCAAGTAATTTCTCAGCAACAGTGTTTTCATTAACTTAATTACAAAGAGTCTTTTTTTCTCCATTATCGAGATAATGACTGGAAATACAGAAATACTTTTTTTTTAATTCACAATTGCCATTTGCATCCGGATTGCTGTTTTCTACATTGACAAGAGTGAAAAATGCTGTTTGCAATTTCATTTTTGGGAGGTCACCGCCGACACTTATACATTTGGCGTGCTGTGAAATCAACTACAAAAACTATTCTGGTAAAATTTGTGCAGATCGTTTAAAGATGATATTCACAGTCGGTTCCACTTTTTCATTGCTGTGAAAGTTGCGTCCTTCAAGGCAAGGAAAAAGTAGAAGCCTGATGGGACAAAATCGGAGCTGTCATGGCAAGGAACGAAAAAATAACTCATTCGTCTTGCTGGGAGGTCCCTCAAGCCAATTATGGGATGAGATGATTGGATCCCTCAGTATATAGTCCCAATATTTTTCCATTAAATTTCCATCTTTTTTATGCATCAAACTCAGCTTGGTCAAGATGTCAAGCAACAAAGAATGCCAGAAAGTTTAGGAAACTTCCTTAAATCCCTTGGCACAGAGGACAAATAACTCATGAAAAAAATTAGTGCATTTAAAAGCATTAGCGTGTAATTTATAAGATGGAAACGGAAATTCTCTCTTTTCAACTTTTTTATCTTCGCTATTTCTGCGGGTTCAATTTATTAGCTGTAGGCTTTCTTTTATAACCTCACGGCATATCTGATGCCATATCTGTAAAACATTAAATAGAATAAAAAGCACACAAATGTGTGATCATATTAAAGGGGATTTGATCTCTGTTAAACTTTCCTTGAGTCGAAATAATCAAATAACTCGAAGTATACTTTTCAAACATATTTCAAAATTACAGCAAAAGAAGCTACAATTTTTTGTTTCTCGCACTTGTAACTAGGGCTACAGAGTATAATTGAAAACTCCTGCTCTGACACCCTATTAGGTCAAAATAAAAATGATTCCAAATCCACGATTCCTACTCTGACTCCGCAGACCTGGCAGAGTTGCGGACAAAACGACCGTCTTCAACACTTAGAATTGAAAGCCTTCCAGTCCCGAGTCAGACTCCGACTCCTTTACCCCAAAATGAATCCGACTCCAAGCTCAAGACTCTGACTCCACACCTCTGCTTGTCACCTATTTCCGAATCTTCTCTCCTGTTATTAAAACAATGTTAGAGTACTGTTTTTTTTTTTTTCCAAAAAAGAGCTAGACAACTTTTCAATCCTTAATCCACAAAAAAACCTCATCGTCGAAAACTGACAATGGCACATTTCATCAAGCATGGTCAAAACGGTTCTTATGACTCTTGGAGATGTCAACCTACTACGTCAGCTCACTAATTTTACCAGGGTTAAAATGCAGAGAGATTGCGTTGCAAAGAACTTCAAGGGCTGCAAATTTTGTGCCTTGTAACGAGAATTTCATTGCAACGGAATTCAAGCAATATAATGGAAATTAAAGCGGAATTGAAAATGTATTTCATCGAAGCGGATATTTCTTTGTAACGGTATTCGTTGTGACGAGACTTCACCGTTGTTAGTAATTTCAAGATTCATGAAGGAAGACAACTGTTCTGCGGGATCAAATATCCTAACTCCTCCATATTGACATTTCCCCATTATCCCGGTGGTTATGCTATCAACAGATGTTGATAAAAATGTTCTTGTTATTATTAAGCAGTTGTGTACAGCTGTATTATCGATTTCAGAATAGGAACGAATGTTCACGACATTAAGTTTTGCGCAGATTTGTGCGTTGTTTTGTGCGTTGCTTTGGCGGTAAAACGTGTAGCAGCTCTCAAATGTCTAAATAATCTCCTTTTATGTTCTCAAAACAAATGTGTTAAAAATTAATTAATTTTACAGTTAATAAAAATTACAAATACGAATGAAAAACTGACAGCGATCAATGCCAGCTTTTTTCAGGAATTAAAAATATTTCAAGCAAAAAATCTCCTTTAAAGCGCTATTTTTTTTTTCTCCTGAAAAACTTTTTGCTTCCAAACGTACTTGGATGCATTGATCAATTGAATTTGTTGACATCTTACACGATTTCAACAGTCGAATGATGAAAAAAGGTTGATGAAAGCTTACCTGTGTTAGAATAGCGTTATTGTGATATAGCGTAAATTTAACTTTGAGAAATTTTCAGAGCTCATTTTTAAAAAACCATTGATGTTCCTGACAGATTTTATGTCATAACCTAGAGTAGCTAATGTTTGGTGCTAATAAGCAACAAACATCTAAAAATGCACCATATGTGACAAACAATGCAATTATTTAAGATAGATACGGGAAAACAGTAATTTAACGTTTCGACAAATTTATTAAAAACATGGGAAAAACAGGAAATTGCCAAAACTTCTACGCATTTGTGGAAGAGAAAGAAATTATACCACAGACCTTAAGTTTTTTGAATGAATTTTATGCCCCCAATGGCACTTTTCCGCCTTACCAATTATCAAAACTAAAAAAATTAAAAAATTCAATAATTTGCTAAAAATCTCAAACAATTGTACTTTTTCCAAACTTCACCACAATTGCGGCAGATCAGGAAATTAACCAAAAATTTTATATTTTTTATGTGCACTTTGCTTTCACCTTGTCCGCCATACCCGTCATCGAAATGGAAAAAAAAAGTCATTTTCAGGCCCACCCACCATTCGCCACAGCAATTACGAAACACAATAGTACTTATATTAACAAATATGTACAAACCCAATAGCAGCGATTTTATTTTATTCGTTTATTTCTTTTTACTTTTTTTACTGAACTTGGCAGCTCTATAAGATGGAAACCACCTTCCCGGGCTCCTAAATATTTCAGCTCTAATGCAATGTAATGCCACCAATTAGCAGAAAAGGGCTCGAACGGATTTCTAGCGCCGTACTCGCATTAAGCCGTACTCCAAATGAGCAGTCTCACCGAATTGAATAGTGAAGAGATTTCTTTGTGATGAGGAAGTGCATATCTGTGGCCGCGTTTGTTAACACAACAAAGGGCAGATTTCCGTCGCTGCCAACTTAGGAAGATAAATTCTGTCATTAGAAAGCGGTGGATAGTGCCAGAATCAATAGGAAATTGTGCCAGAGTTTCCTATATAGCTCTGAAATCTCTTTCTATTATATTTGGTTAAATCCTCTAGGTATCTCCGTTTTGGTCAGTGAAAAATATGAACATTTTCTAATTAGTTGAAAAACAAAATTTGTATGAACGCATTCACTTCGAAAAAAGTTTTAATAGTTCATTAAATGCAAATTTTTACTGCCTAAGTAATATTGCGTACTAGAGGAAAATACACTGCAAGATAAAGTATTTATCTTGAATTGATTTTGCGTTATTAATTAAGCTGCTTAACAGCAAACGTTTGGCAGTCTTTTAAAAACATGAAAACTATTAACTGTTAATAATTATATATCATTAGACATACATAGAACTTTTATTGATTTATGTATATTATGCAATGTTGTTTAAATAGATAAAGACGCGGTACTATATCCCTAGCATTGACATCCGTTCTTTCATTCCCTAGCATTGGCATCATTACCGATAACTTGCTATTACCATTTAAAAATTCTCACGCATAGTTTATCAAACCGATGGAGGCACCTAAGCTCTCACGATGCGAATGCACTAGGAATTACATTTTTCTCTCTCTGACAGTATTTCAGCCAAATGAATACTTGAGGGACCTTTCACATTAACCCTTTGACGGTTATGGAAATGAGCAGTTTCCGTTTACTTAATTCGCGCAGCATTAAGAGTAAACAGTAGTCGAAAGTGGCAGCTGTTCCTACATAATGTTATACAAATTTCACTACGCGAGTAGTGCTCGTCACTAACCATTTCAGTCAAAATCTTGCTCCCGAGCAGAACTCGTTTGCGCGCATTATGAAGCACGATTCGATTGCGAGCTGAACTCGTTCATAACCATCAAAGGATTAAGGATACGACATGAAAGTTGACGGTTTTCTGCGTCTTGAGAATCCCCCGACTGGAGCCGAGTGCAAAGGCACGCGATGCCAACACTGAAATCACTATGCCATGGGGCCGAACTATACTATATTCAAAAACCAATCATGTATTATTTTAACCAGATGTAGAAGTTTCTTGACACTTTGAGGTTTTACAGTCATAAACTTCCCGAAATACTCAATTCAGTTTGAAATCTATTAGTCAAAACGAATTATATTTTTAACTATTGAATAGAGATAAACAACTCAACTGCTAACTATTATTAAACTATCCTACCTGGACCACACCTTTCGTGTAACATTTCTGACTGCCCTTCAGAATCGAAAAATGTCGGGAGATCAGTCACACATTCAACCAAATATTATGTGACGTGCATAAATGGAACATGAAGTCATGAACTGTTGCATCTTTGTAACGGTCACATTTTATGGCATAAAACTCTGATGTTTCGACATGCATTCCTTTCATTTTGTTACTCACGGAGCAAAACTCGTTACTGTTACGGATTAATAAACAATTGAAGGGAGGATTCCACTGTGGCACGTAATTCATTTAGCGTAGTTTAGTCACTTAGTTTTCCTTCCTATGCAACAAAGTTATTATACGTCCATGAATTAGACACGTAATATAAATCTGGTTTTGACAAATCTAGGGCACCAGCTCTCTCAAGCGTTTAAAAAAAAAATACTACGTTGGTTAGGATTCTTTTTTTTTTTCAGACCAAGGAGAAAAACCTCATTACAAATGAATCGTTTATTTCGAAAAGGTAACATCTCTATTTTGATCTCCTTTGTCTCTTTAGAAAATTAAACAGCGCACGGTTATATTTTTGAATGTCATAATCAATGGTTATTTGGTAAATTATTGCAGTAATTGTGTACTTAACTAAAGGCATTTTTTCATTGATTATGACATTCAAAAATATAACCGTGCGCTGTTTAATTTTCTAAAGAGACAGAGGAGATCAAAATAGAGATGTTACCTTTTCGAAATAAACGATTCAAATATAATTTTCAATCTAGCGAATTTTCACTCTTTTGTGTATTTTCTGAATTTCAAATCAGAGATTTTTTGCAAACAAAGTAGAGTAAACATTTGTAAACATACGATTTAGTTCAGCATACTGTCCCACGATAAAAATAAACATAAATAATTAAAAAATATTAAATAAATTTTTAAAATGTTCATATAAGATTAAAACAAGGAACCAGAATGAGTAAGAGCGGAGAGAAATTATCCATGCGTTGAAATATTTTTCTAGTAGTTAACCAGTCATTAATGCTGGTTAACGGAAAATTAAAAGCAGGCAAATTTATAGGTAGTTTTTTTTCAACGTATTTCACTTCCTAACATGCATTTTTAAAGTATGCATTTTGCGAGCCACACCCTGTCCCTAATCTTTCATAATTGTGCATACGAGATAATCGCGTGCCCATATCATTTACGTTGTCATTTAAAAAGAGTTACACCCTTATGTTTTTCCTTTGACTGCTGCGGCATCGTATGAAATAAATACAAATTTCGTACTTTCACAATGCAGTGTTTTCACTAATTAAAAAATAGAAGCACATAAATAGTAGAATAATGTATTTATCAGAGGTGAATAGGTGCCAGAATACTGTTCGGTGTTGCTTTTCTTGGAAAAAGAATTCCCCTTTTAAATAAACGCGGTCAAAGACTTTAGGCGTCAATTACTTCTTAGTAGTGGAAGATTTATGAATTCATCCAACACTATATTAAAAAAAATACACACACACACATATATATATATATATATATATATATATATATATATATATATATATATATATATATATATATATACACTGCTCGACATTGAAAATGCAACACCAAGAAGGAGTGGTCAGAAATTCATGCAAATTTTACCGTAGATGCACGTCACTAAGTTATGCAAATGATATGAAATGCGCAGCTCTCCGACGCACGTGAAGTAAGATATAAGAGAATGAAGTTGAAAAGTGGGCTATGTTCGTGTTGGTTTTTCTGCTAGACTAAATTATCGGAGAAATTTGGTTTTTGTCTCGAAGGATACGTGTGATAGGAGGAAATGCCACGCCGTCCTCAACGAAGACACTTCCAGCATATAGACGATTTTACAAGGGGTATGGTGATCGGACTGAGAAGGGGAGGTTGGTCCATACGTCAAATTGCAGCTGATACCCATATGTATGCAAGCACTGTGCATCGGCTGTGTCGGAGATGGTTGGAAAGAGGAAATGTAGCCACATTGAGGGGTGCAGGTGCAGCCAGAGTGACGTCAGACCGCTTGGATCGACGGATTCACCGACAAGCTGTGGCGGACCCGCAAGTCACTTGTACGTCGATTCTGCAGCACGTGCAAGGTACCCTGGATGTTCCTGTGTCGACCAGAACCATTTCCCGTCGACAGGTTACACGTGGCCTGCAATCACGGCGCCCGCTAAGAAGACTGCCATTGACCTCACAGCACAGACTCCAACGTTTGGAATGGTGCCGGACCAGAGCGACGTGGATGGCAGAATGGCAAACCGTAGTGTTCTCAGATGAATCCCGCTTCTGTTTGTCCAGCGATAGTCATCGCATACGTGTGTGGCGTCGACGTGGAGAAAGATCGAATCCGGCAGTAACTGTGGAACGCCCCACAGCGCGACAACGTGGCATAATAGTTTGGGGCGCTATTGCATACAATTCCGTATCACCTCTAGTTCGTATTCGGGGCACTATGACGGCCCAACGATATGTAGATAATGTACTGCGGCCGGTGGCAATCCCCTACCTTCAGGGTCTGCCAAATGCAATTTTTCAACAGGATAACGCCCGGCCTCACAGTGCTCGAATCAGCCAACATGCTCTACGAGGTGTACAGATGCTTTCCTGGCCACCATACTCTCCTGACTTGTCACCAATCGAACATGTGTGGGACGTGATTGGACGCCGTTTGCAGAACCTGCCACTGCCTCATTCAGAGGACGAACTGTGGCAAATGGTTGAAAGGGAATGGAGTGCCATCCCTCAGGACACCATCCGCAGGCCTATTGACTCCATGCCTAGACGTGTTTCTTCGTGCATCGCTGTCCGCGGTGGTCCTACTTCTTACTGAGCCGACGCCGTCCTCGCTCTAAATTTTGCTTATTTATTTTGAAATAAATATCGCTTATTGTTCCATGCTGTCTCTGTCTTCTTACCAAATTTCATCAATTTCTGACCACTCCTTCTTGGTGTTGCATTTTCAATGTCGAGCAGTGTATATACACAGACTTTTGTGATTGACATTTTAAAATTAAAAGACTCATTACTCTTAAGCTATGAGTTAATAGAAAATAAGCTAGCAAATCAAACAGAAAATTGGCAGCATCCATATCGTATGACTGTGCGCCATGTAAAAGAGCCTTCGAGTACTTGTTTGACAAGGAGTATCTCTTGGCAAAATTAAATTTCCGGAGAAGTTTCGCATCGAATAGAGCCTAGGTGCCTAAATCAAGTGGTGAAACTGGGCGTCCAAACTCTGGTGGCAATGGCACTCCACCGGTAGTGGTGCCACATGAAAGAATGGGTGCCGGTCTCGAGGAGTGCACTAGGTCTGAAATGTTTGGTAGCCAAACGCAGCCCCATTTGAAACAAAACAAATTATTTATTACTTTTTTTCAACACATATTTCAAAAATTAAAATTAATACTTAATTTATTTAGAAATGCTTTGACGAGGAACGACAAAAAATTACTACTAAAATACGTATTCTTAACATAAAGTAAGAAATAGAAAAGAAAACACAGTGAGGAATATTACTCAACATTAAACTTTAAATGCTTTACGAATAATTTTCGTCATAAAAAAATTTGTTAACCTTAAAGCACAGTGGCTAAGTTGTTTTTTTTTTTTTTTTTTTTTTGAGGAATCACTATTCTATATCACATCAACAACACTTGACCGTCAGAAATTTCAACAAAATTCACACGGGTGAATATGTCTATAAGGTGATACAATTTTATTTTGTTTAATTTTTTCAGTTGCTGGTTTTTTGTGCGTGACACCATAAAATACTCAAAAAATGGCAAAAGGTGACACTTCGGTATACAAAAATCTTACAAAATTTTGATGCTTGCATTTTTCTCAGCTTCTATAGCAGCTAGAATCTTTTGTTCTATGTCATTCAAAAGCTCTTTAAACAGGCTTTCATATGATATGTAACATGGCAAGGTTTCGTGATATCAATATTTTAAGGAAGCATTATTTGACCTTGAATATATCTTTAAAAGTACACTTTCAAAAAGCTGGAAAGATGTATATAAATTACTTCCTACTGAGGTGTATACGTGGGGAAAAATTTAAAATAGATAACAAAGGGATCATCATGAAAAAATCAAAAAGACTTCAAAAGTCTCGCCTGAAGACAGCAAAGTCTATGGCTCCTGAAGATATATGGGGAAATCTGGGGCAAAGTGAAATAGTTAAGATTACTTACCTGTTTCAAAAGGAACAAATTGAAAATTTGTTCTAGAATGTTTTGTACATAAAGAAGCAATGTATTTCGTTATACACTTATCACTTTAACAGTATTTTTCTGTTTTTTAGCAGTTATTTTGTACTTACAAAAAAAGGTGGAAAATTTTTACCTCAAAAAACCATGGGACACAGTGAAAAATGAAATACTTTTGTAATAAAAAATTTTCTATTCGATGATTAACAGTAATTTTCATCAAATGAATGCATAAATAAAAGAAAAAATGAATCATAAATTAAAAATAAAAATAGAGAATTTTAAAAAAGTGAATAAATGAATAAATTGGTAATTCAATAAGTAAAGGAATGTAAAGGATTCAATAAGTAAATGAATGTAAATGAATCAATAGAGCTAAGTCATTTAACAAATGAATGAAAACGTAAACGAAATGAGCTATTTAACTTTGCCCTATCCACTTTGCTCGCTTGCTCTCGACAAATTGCTTTCAAAGTTTAAAACCAAAACATGCCAAGCATGAACAATATAAGAAAAGCACTGGATATCAGTAGACCTCAATTAATACTTACAACAGCAATTGCAAGGATTTTATCATTGTATAATTACAAGAAATATTTTTTAAAAGCAACGAATATTATAATGAGTATCAAATTTTGACATTGACTTGTGTAACTTTCTTCGTTGATCTTTAGAGTTTTTTTTTTTTTTTTTTTTGACTGGAGCCAACTATGTGTTCAGAAACTTATTTAAAATATTGCTTGATAAATGGCACTGCAAACTGCGAAAATACTTTGCCATTTCACTTTGCTGCGCTACTTCACTTTGCCCCACATTCCCCTACTTCATAATTACTTTTTAATACACTGCTCGACATTGAAAATGCAACACCAAGAAGGAGTGGTCAGAAATTCATACAAATTTTACCGTAGACGCACGTCACTGAGTTATGCAAATGATATGAAATGCGCAGCTCTCCGACGCACGTGAAGTAAGATATAAGTGAATGAAGTTGAAAAGTGGGCTATGTTCATGTTAGTTTTTCTGCCAGACTAATTATCGGAGAAATTTGGTTTTTGTCTCGAAGGATACGTGTGATAGGAGGAAATGCCACGCCGTCCTCAACGAAGACACTTCCAGCATATAGACGACTTTACAAGGGGTATGGTGATCGGACTGAGAAGGGAGGTTGCTCCATACGTCAAATTGCAGCTGATACCCACATGGATGCAAGCACTGTGCATCGGCTGTGTCGGAGATGGTTGGAAAGAGGAAATGTAGCCACATTGAGGGGTGCAGGTGCAGCCAGAGTGACGTCAGACCGCTTGGATCGACGGATTCACCGACAAGCTGTGGCGGACCCGCAAGTCACTTGTACGTCGATTCTGCAGCATGTGCAAGGTACCTTGGATGTTCCTGTGTCGACCAGAACCATTTCCCGTCAACTGGTTGCACGTGGCCTGCAATCACGGCGCCCGCTAAGAAGACTGCCATTGACCTCACAGCACAGACTCCAACGTTTGGAATGGTGCCGGACCAGAGCGACGTGGATGGCAGAATGGCAAACCGTAGTGTTCTCAGATGAGCCCCGCTTCTGTTTGTCCAGCGATAGTCATCGCATACGTGTGTGGCGTCGACGTGGAGAAAGATCGAATCCGGCAGTAACTGTGGAACGCCCCACAGCGCGACAACGTGGCATAATGGTTTGGGGCGCTATTGCATACAATTCCGTATCACCTCTAGTTCGTATTCGGGGCACTATGACGGCCCAACGATATGTAGATAATGTACTGCGGCCGGTGGCAATCCCCTACCTTCAGGGTCTGCCAAATGCAATTTTTCAACAGGATAACGCCCGGCCTCACTCTGCTCGAATCAGCCAACATGCTCTACGAGGTGTACAGATGATTTCCTGGCCACCATACTCTCCTGACTTGTCACCAATCGAACATGTGTGGGACGTGATTGGACGCCGTTTGCAGAACCTGTCACTGCCTCGTTCAGAGGACGAACTGTGGCAAATAGTTGAAAGGGAATGGAGTGCCATCCCTCAGTACACCATCCGCAGGCTTATTGACTCCATGCCTAGACGTGTTTCTTCGTGCATCGCTGTCCGCGGTGGTCCTACTTCTTACTGAGCCGACGCCGTCCTCGCTCTAAATTTTGCTTATTTATTTTGAAATAAATATCACTTATTGTTCCATGCTGTCTCTGTCTTCTTACCAAATTTCATCAATTTCTGACCACTCCTTCTTGGTGTTGCATTTTCAATGTCGAGCAGTGTATAATCTCTCTCTCTCTCTCTCTCTTCATAACTACTATACGCAAAAAACAAATTTAAAAAAATGTGGAATAGATAAAGTACCTAGCAGAATTGCTCATAGAATAAGCGATGAATATATGGGTTTATGAGCATCATTGAAAGAGAATCTCCTTCTCTGCAATTAAAGCAGTATGAATGATTGGCTTTCTTTTTGCAAAGTAAGGAAATAAAACACATGAGGATAAGATGAAAAACTGATCATTTTTATACCTTTTTTAACCCTCGTGGGTCTCTCCCATTTCAGTTACACTCAAGATCCTTTGGGTCATAAACGACCCCAATGCTTCCTTTAATTAATTTATCATGATTATTGAATGTTACATGCATTATTTAAGTTCACACACTTTTTAATGCTAAAAAAAAATAAAAATAAAAAGACACAATCAAAATAAAATTTAGTTTATGCATTAAAAATTTAAATTTTAGAGCAAAACTTACAATAACTGTAGATTTATTTACAACTGTTACAGACCTGAAAAAACATTATTTTTTGCAAGTGAATTTCAAACACTTATGACATTTTTCGATGCATTTTCTGTCCAGTTCTCTTGGACAAAAGTTGCAACGTCCTCTTTTTTTGGCATTGTGGGGAAGTGACCCCAAGGGTCTTGCGTGCAAAAAATGCAATTCGGGAAAAATAAAACACAATAATAGCATTATTTTAAATAGAAAACTAGAAGAATAAAAGCCACAAAATGCCATTCAAAACAAAGGGTTGATTAACAAGATACATTAAACAGAAATTGCATTGGGGTCACATATGACCCCAAGGAACCCACGAGGGTTAAAAAATAACTGGAGGAAACTTGTTTTTTAATTTTCTTTCATAGTTGTATCCTTGTGTTACACAATTATCTACTACTTGTATACGTAGAAATATAAAAGTTTGCCTGAGTTATGGCACCTAGAAACAAAGTAATAAGTGTTAAAAATGAAAAGCCACAGATAATTGTTGCAATAGTAAAAAGAAGCCGTTTTGTAGAAATGAAATATTATTGGCAATCCTTACTGGATGCTGATATTCAAGATGAATTTTAAAAATAAATGTATAAAAGCTCTCATATGTTTTGAACTTAGCCCTGGTTTTAAAGAAAGGCTTCGTTTTGGCAAGAATTAAGTTGGTTCTTGCCTCATCAATTAAATCGTTTATTTCAAGTACTAGTTAAAAAACAAAATCTTTGATGAAAAAAAAAAACATTTATATTATCTCATTAAATTGTTCAATTTCGTTTATTTTTTTTTTGAAGGAAATATGTCTAAATATGTATACATTTTGGTTTATAATGTGGTAAGCCTTATCGAATGTTTTTGAAGTAAGGGTAAAAGTGCTTTTTAGAGCTTATCTCTTGACTGCATTTTGAAATAAACGATTCAATTGATAAACGGATTATAAATTAGCATGTAGTTTTTTCCATATATGGGACGTGATTCAATAAAATGACCTTTATTCAGCTTGTGATTTTTCTACTAAATTGTATTCCCAATTTTCTCAGTTTTTTCCACATTGTTTTATGATTTGAAGTCATTTTCCAATGAAAAAGGGTCTGCATCTCAGAAACATCTCATTAAAAAAGCTAATCATTAAAGTGAAATGTAATTTACACGCTTTGCCTAAAAGTTTTATGTTTTACTATAAGCTGCTACAGTGTTTCTTGGCGTTTCAGAAGTAATAAATTATTCTCTACGCAGGAAAGAGTAAAAAGTCTCTACTTTTATTTTACATTTTCTCTAAAAATTTGTAACTGAAGACTATTTCATTTCATGAGTTTTTCTGCCTGCACTTTTTAAAAAATCCTATTTTGTTCCTTTTACATATATCTACGAACGTTACTTGACGTTTTAATTGAACTTTAGTTCCGATACAAACGGATATTAAAAGCGTACGATCCAACGTATTTTTAATAGACTCGAATTGAAACCTAGGGCCATGCTAGCAATGGTACGGTTTTCTATGATTTTCTTTTTCATGCCTCATTCATTTTCGTCTTTTAACACTATTTAGTTATTAACGTATTTGTTTTAATTCAATAAAAAAACTATTAATAATTCATACATAACGTCTTTTAAGTTTCAAAGAAAATCATTTAAGGTATCTACAAAAGCTGGTGATTTGCAATGAAATATACCAACGCCCCAGCACAGAGGATTGCATATTTCTTGATCTTGATTTACTGAAATCTGGAGTGAAGATCAAATTGTATGCATGCTATACGAAACTGCTACTTTTAATGTATTAAAATGCCCTTTTCTAAATAATTTTTAGACTTACATCGTACAATTAAATAGTTCGAGGTATATCGATCAGTTAAGCGCCGGGCTCGTATTAAAATCGTCACAGGTTCCGAACCGAAAACAACTTCCGTGGGATTAGAACTTCGAAATAATGGTTTTGGCTTCGTCCCTTATAGTACAATTTGGGTTACATCTGAACTAAATGAAACTTTGACCCAAACATATCCGAGAAAAACATGCATGATGGAAACTATGTACTATCTGATTTTCTTACATACTACCTCCCGCGTGTTTACGCATGCGTCAGGTCTCTTCTCTAATCTCACCAAAATAGGGGTAATAAGAGAGATAACAATATGGGGAAGAATAATAAGAAGCATTTTGAGCCGTGTCAAACAACGTAGAAAGATGCTAATTTCAAATACATAGTGTAGTTGAATGGATAAAAGGATAGCAAATGCAAGTTTCAAATTCAAAATTCGGAAAGTTCCCATTCACAACCCATCAAACCTTTTTTAATTGGAATGGTTCGCGAGTGCTTGGCGCGGTTTTCACTGACGGACAGTAATTTTATAAACGTAACTTTCATTACAAAATGTTCCATCCTATTGTAGGTATAATCAGAACTTGTACTGTATAATCAGAATGAATCGAATTTTTGAATCAGATTACCCCTCTCCCACGCCGAAAAAAAAAATTCTCCCGCGATCTTGATGAAATATAGTGGCATTTTGCCAGTAAAAAAACAATCGAAAAGATTCAACAATTCAAAACGTGAAACACTATTACAATTTATTAAATAAGCCCAGTATTATATGTAAGCATATTTGAAATTAGAATGCAGACTCTTATTGTGAGTGAAAGCCTACATCAAGATGAGCATTAAACTGACGCAATGGAAACTTGCTAGGAATTGATTCAATAGAGCTGCACGAAACTAGAGAAATTGAAACAGAATGAAAAAATAAATAAATAAATTGCTCTCAAATGAAAACATTGAAGTGCATATGACGAAGTGAGATAACCAAAGAAGAAACTCTCAAATAATATTTATTCACGTAGAGTACTGAAATTTTCAATCAGTAACTGCTTTCAGTAAAAGAAGGAATAAATGAAACACAGCGTGTATCAATCCAAGAAGTTTCTTGTATAACACGAAAGCCAAATGAGATGAGTAAAATGTTTATTTAAATGTAAAACAATTCTCAAAATTTGATTCAAAAACGTACATTTTGATCTCTCAAAAACAATTCGGAATAAACGACAGAAAATACTTATGACAATTTCTTATGTTTCCAAACGAGTAAAAATCTTGGTGTAATCTTATTTTCACTTTTACAATTACATGTTCAGTAATAAAATATCTAACGGAAAAGTAGAAAGTTTAAAAAAAAATTAATGTATAGGATGCAGAACGATTATTTTTAGCACAACTGTTTTAAAGCAGTTACATTCTGTCTCGTATTACCACGATAAACTTTTATTACTTACTTCTATAATCTACATCTAATATAAATTCGAAAAACCTTTTTTTTCCACTAAATATAAAATCGAAAGCATACACATCGTCACATTAATTTGCATTATAAAATACATTGTTGGATTTAGAAGTACTGCTTTGTAGACGGATGTGAGGAGAGTATTAATTTCTCTGCATGAAATATATAATTCCAAACAGTGCAAAAAATGCAATATATATTGAAAATTTGAATGTTACCTCCATTACTTTTCATGAAGGTAAATTTACTAGCTAGAGAACGAATCATTACATAAGTACAAAAATCTCAACTTAATAATTGAAGTCTTTAATAGATGACCTCATGTAGCAAACATGATTTCAGAAATTTATCTTCGTACAAAATCATGCATTTTAAGATAAAATAACCGTTGTAATACACTAAAGAAATGGATCATACTTACAAAAATTATATTTATCAGAATTTAAAGAAAAAAGCGGACGAAAAAGTTAAAGCTTTATGCTGGTTATAGATATATAAATGAATCATTAAGAAGTAAAGACGTGCTGACGCATTTTTGTGACGGTTTTCACTTTCTCCGTGAATTTAAATTTAAAAATGACAACGTGACTCGCATTGAATTGGAATTTGGTATAATTAATGGCAACAGTGATAAAAAGTCTTCTTTGCTTTAAAATACATCTGGGGTGTGATGGAGAAGGGATAAAAGTCTGTACTTTTAACTTTCCGAAGTGCTCTCTCATTCGATTATATTTATTCAAAAAATGTTAACATGGATTTAATACTTATATACAGAAAACCTTATGTGATCCTATTTAATTGGTTGAAAAAAAAACGACGGATTTACTAATGAAAAAGAGAAGGATAAGACTTTGATTAACTATAAAAAAAAAAAAAAACTTGATTGACGGTTTTATGGTCATTAAGGCCCTTCCACGAAAAAACCGCCATCTTGTCCCGCACGTGACGTCATGCATTTCATTGAAAAGTAGTGATTTTAAAGGGTAATGAACAAAACTTTGTTGTATAAAGCAGTTCACATTAGCTACCAGTTTTTTTGGCTCTCTTTGCTTTATAAAAGAATTTTTGCTCCAACTGTACTACTTTCGCATTCCATGCTGATGAGAGCATAATAAGCTCGAAACAGCTGTCCATGGATCGAAATAGCCGAGTTGGCGGTGTATTGCAAAACTTTGTTGGTTAAGAAATCACGAACAGGTATGGGGCTTCGTGGGCAAAAACTTTAAACCTTTTTAATTTATAACCTTTTTAAAATTACTACTTTTTAATGAAACGTGAGCATCACGTACGGGACAAAATGACGACGGTTTCATGGAATGGCCCATTATTGAATTATAACGGAAAACTTAAAATATTAAAGAGAGAATAATTGTCCAACCAAACTCTGATTTCTACCAGAAATGTGACTGTGTGATAAATATTTTCAAAGAAACAATTTCATCGCCTTACGCAAACAAGCTTGACTGCCTTAAGCTGCCTCAGGATAAGATACACAAGTACTATCTCTGCATTTACTACTCTATTTTTTGAGAAAAATTAAAAATTCAACGAGGGACAACAGAAGTTATCTAATGGGCAACTTTAGCTTTTCATCCCCTTCCCCAAGACGACGTTATGAAATGCATCTGATGAGATAAATTTCAACAATGCAATCATTTTATAGATTTCATGCACTAATGTTCCAGAAATCTTTTACAAATAAATGCTCGTTTTGCCTTCAAAAGAAGCAATAGAAGTTTTAGACTTTCCAGCTTATTATAGCGAAAAAATAATTCGCAGAGAATTTCTTTTTTAACTTTTCTTTATAGAATAAACGTACATTTAATTCAATTATTTTCTAATGCCATCAATCGACTTTGTAATTCGATCAACTAATTAGCACAGAAAACGAACATAATTTGAGCTTGTAGTCGAACGGTACTTCTAGAAAAGAAAAGCAAGAAAAGTGCATAAAAATTGAAGAAAAAAACTGTATTGAGGATACCATAACATAAATATCAATTATTTCGTAATGATGTTACTAGAATCTCATTAATATTGAGCACTGATTACCCTTCCGGTCTTGTTAAAATACAATTGTCTTATTAGAGTTCTCATGTAATTATAAAAAAAAAAGTATCATCCCGCAATTTCGATGAATCGAACAAAAAATAGAAATAAAATAATTTAAAAAATCTACTTGCTGAAAAAAAAGAAAGCATTTTCGTTTCTAAAATATGTAAAAACTTTTATTTTAATTCCATTGATTAAACTTTTAGGAGTAATGACAAAAAAAATATTGCAAAAGAAATCCTGTAAATACTGTAGAATTTGAAGAACGGAGATCAAGTTAAATTTCCTTTTTCACGTGAACCAAAGTCTACATACTGGAACATTGTCATTCCTTTTAGAAAGTAAAAATTTCAATATTTTCTAACTTCACATTCTGCAAAATTATTCAAACAAAGCTTTCATAAAAGCCCGGGCCCGGATTTTCAGCAAATCGAGTTAGATGAATCACCTGTCAGTCAGGCCCCTACTGGAGAACAAACCAACATCTTTAGGAGAAGTTTTGGGGCATTTCCCTTGGTAAGCTTCTACAGCAGTATGACAAGGAAGGATATTTCGAAAGATAACCAACATGGAGTTTCGTGACAAGCATCAAAAATCTGACGCGGAAAGAATTGCAAAGAATCCAATCTTTAAAGTCTTCTTTCTTGCAAACATATTCAGAAAATGAATTTTCCCAGTGCTATGTAAAATGCCTTCTGTGTATTTTCTGTGAGATATTTCGAGATGAAGCACGGTATAACCTCGTTTATAGGGCCCTCGTTAATCCGAATAATTGTAGAAACGAGATGAAATTTGAACAAAAGAAAAAATTCAACTTTGATTCGGATAATTTTTTTTAATGTGCATTAACATAATTATTTAAAACTATGATAGCAAGAACGTAACTATTCCGATCTGAAGTAAGGTATAGCCTCGTTCATACGGCCCTCGTTAATCCGAATAATTGAAGAAACGAGATGAAATTTGACAAAAAAAAGTTCAACTTAGATTCGGATAATTTTTTTTTTAAATGTACATTAACATAAATAGTAATTTAAAACTATGATAGCAAGAACGTAACTCCGAGTAAAACCTTCCTATTCCACTTTTATTAAATGAGCAGCCCCTGCATATACATTGGCAGACAAAAAAACTATACCACGTGTGAAAGTTCACAATTTTTAAGGATTTCTCGAGAAATTAAAGACCAAGTTTTTTTTTTTTTTTTGGTTCAGCAACTTTTGTCACATAAAAGGTGTGCTTCTATGACAAGTGTCAATGAAAATTCTTTCACCCATGCATTAAGGGGACCAGCAACAAATTGAAATAACCACAAACGTTTTTTGATCATAATTCATCGCAAATATCATGGAATAAGCTGTAAATTTTAGCAATTAGTTTACTCTTTATGTATAGAAACTTTACTGAATTTCATGAAAGTATCACTTCTACTCACGACGTGCTTAGCATTTCTTCCAAAAATATGTATCAATTTTTGGCTCATAACACGCAAAGTTTTCCCTCCTTGCTTACCAAGTATTCAGAAAACATATATACTAGAAAATCATTATACTAAATTTGAATTTTTTTCTTAAATTTGATTAAATCTGAATATATAAAGTAATTAATTTTTCACCGTGCATACGTGAAACATAATAATCTATAGGTTCCAGAATTTTGTAGCCAAATAGATTTGACATCTTGTAAAAAATTTCCAGCGGAATATCATAAACATTTAAAAAGTATAAGCATCATAATGAGCCACATTTCAACTCTTCTCGGACAGACGACGAATGGAAAGAGATCATTCCACATTTTTTTTTTAACCACACTGAGCGAATGCAGGCAAGTGTAGCAAGTTTGCTACCGATCCCAAAAGAAACTCCACGGCAATTTATCCAAAAATCTGAATCGAAGTATTTTCAATGCCACTTTGATTTTGTTCCCAAACAATATTGAAAAACTGAATTCATATGAAATAAATAACAAAATTAAATAAACCGTGGTTTGTTTTTTTTTTTTTGGTATTATATATGTGCATAAAATTTCCTAGTCTTTAAATTCTGTGATGAATTCCTGTAGTTACTTTTGGTCGGGAAACAGTCCAGTTCAGAGCTGGAATACAGACCTCAAATTACTAGATACGCTGCTACGTTGCGGAAGTCACAAGCCGCCATTGAAAGCGCGAATGTTGAAGTAAACGGGCAAAAGCGTAGTCTGGTCGCAGTCCCCTGGCACAGTTTCCTTCCTAGTTTTCTTGGCAGGGGACTTGCCCCCTGTCATGATTTATCAGAAAAACATAAACTTCAATTGACCCTCTTTTGAAACGAAGTAACAGATTCATTTCCTGAGCAATAGCATTAATATTATACGAACATTTCAAAAGAACATGCCTGGACAGATTCTGCATGGAAAATGTCGAGTTTACAGAGAATTGGCCATATATTTAGTAAATCACCGCCCCTTACGTGAACTTAAGCCCCCTCGGTGTGTTTCGTGTAGTTCTGCCTTAGCCCTATGGATAAGGCAGAACTACATGAAACACACCGTGAGCTCGGCCATATCGTCCAGATACTGCATTTCATACTATCTATGTTTATACTGAATTAATAGAATAAGAAAAAGGTAATTATAAAATACCGTTCCAATTTTTTCAGCCACGTGAGGGCAATTGGCTTCTTTATTAGTTTTAATTTTGCTCGCAACTCCGAAAGCGTTGAATGATTGAAACGCTTTTCTCAGTCATTCTTTATTGCTTCAATAGAACTTATTAAGCCTCGTTGATGGCTAGTAGTAAATGGCATCATGAATCAGGTTTGACAAAGTCTCAAAGAAGTTAAGACTACCGTTGCACGAAAAGCAAAGCAATCAAAAGAGAAAACATCAGCGAAACGTTGCAAAAATCAAAGTAATAGAATTTTATTAAGAAGAATCACAATTGCTCCCACTAAGTGCTGCTAATGAATTGTCTACGAGTTTTTTTTTTTAGATTATTTTGTTATCTCACATCGATGAAGTCAGCATTTTTTTTTTCGCCTCCATTAGTTACCAAGTGTTTTTATTTTCCAACTAGTGCTTAAATTCATTGTGTTATAAAATTGAGCATAAACTATTTAACAGCAAAAATTTTACGCAACTATTCAATGGAATCGGAAGAATGTAACGATAACAGTAAAAACTGAAAAATGGGTTGAAAATAACTACCTTGACACCAGCAATAAGTACAAATAAGAAATTAAAACTCTGTTGGGTACAAGTTTGTGTTGAAAATTACTTGCTCTTACTTCCAAGTTCGTCTGGGTCTCACGAAGTTTATTTTCCTCTTTTATTGTACTTGTTAAATAACTTTATTGGAGCAATGTATGATTAAATTTTCAGCAGAATTTTAACGCAAGGTTTCAGTATTAGAACTAATAGGAAGAAAATTTCTGCACTTTTTATTACATTTTAAAGATAAAAATAAATTTTCACATAATTATTCCTTCTCTTATAGAGCCCATAAGTAGCTCACCTTATTAATTAAGGTGTTAAAGGTCTTCCGCAATTGCAACATTTACGACACAACACTTCTTCTGGACCAACAAAACTTGTAAATTAGTGAATCTTCGTTAAATAGTGTGATAATAAAATTAAATCACATTAGAAAACATTTGCTTGCATTTTGATGAAGCAACTTTTCTGAATAACTCTTGGTTGTTCAGAAAAGTTTATGTTCAAAAGAATAAGCTCTCAAAAATAACAAATAATATCGCCTGCTGCCCTCTTCTTCCCATACAATTTTCGTTGTTCTGCATTATCCCCACCCACCTCATTCCCAAAATGCTCAATATGCTTCAAAAAACCATAGCAAACTCCAAGTGGCTTTGTTATATCTTCTCATCGGTAAACTTTTTTCAACGTGATCCCCTTCCCCGAAAAAATGTTGGCTACGGCTTTGGTTGAAACTGCTTCGATTTCAAACAATAGCGCTTCGAAATCAAAAATGCATGTTGATACTGCTTTAGTTATTGAAAGCTTTATTGATAATGCTTTCACTGCAGAGTTTCTCACTTGGCTTGTGATCATTGCTGTAAAGCTTCGATAACATACATTTCCTGTTCTTCCTCTTCCTTAAGTGTATCACTCAGAAAATAAACTGGCTTCAGGTTTTGCACCTATTAGTATGGCACTACAGTCAAGGGCGGATACAAGGGAGGGGCGATGGGGGCGATCGCCTCTCCCTTGAGGGACTCATCTCCAGCAGTTTTTAGATTTTGAAGTTTAAAAAAGTCAATTTTAGTTGATCTTTGATGATATTAAGGGAAAGGGTGGGGATTCGGGGCTCCAATGTGGTAATTTTTCAAAATGCAAGACCAAAACATTTGTAATAATCATAAGTTAGCGAGGATGCATGGCGGAAAAAATGGGCAAGTAAGAAAAAAAAATCAATCGCTTCTCCCTTGGAACATTTCTGGATCCGCCCTTGACTACAGTTAACAAACTGCGCAAACCATAATCCACAAGCATATGGCAAAAAAATTGGTTCCTATGCCTTCTTTGTAGATTCCAATCAAAATTTGAGGGAGCTTCCAGTTTTTCAAAAAGCATCAAAAATTATAATCTCTCAAGCTTCAACTTTATTACAAACATTTTAAAATAAATTTCATAAGAACCGATGACACTAACAATCCGATTAACTTCCACCATCACTTACTCAAAACTAGTACGTATTAAGCCTGGTAAATCCTATTAATAAAAGAATGCCGGGCCTAATTAAAATAAATTTTATACACTTGTGGCTTGACTTTAAATGCGCGGAATAGTAGGGTAGAGCTATACACATAGTGAAGGGTAAAATCACTAAATATGATACTATTTAATGTACGGTACCTCTGTCTATTTTAGTACATGAAGTCCAGATTTGCCGAGAACGTCTCAACAAATTGTTTTAGTGCTGGTGCTTTAGTCTGTGGGCAGAAACATTCGTCTGAGCTGCAATTGTGGAGATTGAAGGTGTTTGATTGTTTTACAATTTCAAAAACATTTTTCGATTCTACATTAACCAGACTGCGCCTTTTTTATGCGTCTAAAGTTTTTCCTTTAAAAGACTTCTGTGTTAATGTAAAGTATGTGTTTTTCAGTATTTATTCATTTTCAGGTACAATTAATGCATATGATTTAGAATGAAGAGAAGAACAGGCTTTAAAAGAGCGTAATATGGGAGGAAAAGAGCTTATTTTTCTTCAAAAAAGAAAAAATATAGAAGTGGAAGTGAAATTGAAAATGTACTATGTGTCTCCATTGTGTAAGATCATCTTCAAATGTTGAGGGGGGGTAAGCAGTAAGTTTGGTACAAATCGATCCATATACTGTCAGATATTTTATCGAGCGACCTTCCTTGATGCATACCTCAAGTCTCTTTTGATTTATGTAAACTAGGGGGGGGGGAGCAAAGCAACATTCAACCAGGAAGTAACAAGCGAATAAAAATAGAAAGCATCGGGAAATGGGCCTATTTAACCTATCACTCCTTTTTCAAACAGAAGCGTTCATTGCTGCCAGGCGCGGAGTTCGGAAACGAACAGTAGACTCGCTGCTAATCTAAAAAAATGGTATACATTTTGTTTGAAGTGCATACAAAGACGGATAATAGGGAGCTTGAATCAGCAATGTTTCGGAATTGAAGTCCTATAAACGAAAATGTAGTCTGTCTTTGGTAATGTTAGGGGAAGGGATGAGGTTTATGGACTTTCCTCCCACAAGTGTTCGAAACTCAAATTTCAAAAAAAAAAAAAAAAAGGAAAATTGTGATGACTTTTGATGATGTTCGAAACATTCGCCAGAAATTATTATGATGTTGAAGTTCTAAAAAAGCAATTTTAGAACATCTTTGGTAACAAAAAAAGAAAGGAACGGGTTCGGAAACCACGCTCAAGAATGATTTTAAAAAATAATCGCCCCCTCCTTGAAAAATTTCTGGATCCGTCCTTGAGTGCATAGAGTTAATTTATGCAAGCAGAAATTTATTTTCTAATGCTGGTTTTGTGGCACTCCATAATAGAAGGCATCCGACATGAACAAACCTTTCCAGTTTTTTTTTTTTTTTTTTTTTTTTTCAAAGTTAAGATTCATATCCAAAAGTTTTGTTTTAAGGTTTGAAACTAATATGACCCAATCCAAATATCCGGAATTTCATTTTTCGCTTAATTTTATTCCTTTTTTCTTAATAATGTTAATTGTATTAGACAAAAACAAAAGGCACCTCATATTGTCTGATTTTCTTAGGTGAAACCTTCCGCGTATGTACGCATGCGTCAATAATTCTCTGATCTTACTAAAATAGGGGTGACAGGTAAGATAACAATAAGGGGAAGAATAATAAAACATATTGAGCCGTATCGAGCAACGTAGAACGATGCTAATTTCAAATGCATAGTTTAGTTGCATGTGTCAAAAGGATAGCAAATGCAAGTTTTAATTTGAAAATTTCGAAAAGTTCCCACTCACAACCCATCACCCCTTTTTTTAAGTGGAATGGTTCCCGAGTGCTAGGTGCGGTTTTCAAGGACGGACAGTATTCGTTGCTTTTTACATTACTCTATCGACTGTTGTATTTGAGATATTTTATATTGTTTTATCAACTCCGTCATGACTTTTATGTAGTTAATAGTCTTATAACAAAGAGCTTTAAGAGTTCTACACATTATTATAGCAAAGAGATGGAACAAAAGTGTACTTCTAAAAGTATTTATAAACATTTATGCAATACCCAAGTTCCGCCAGAAAATTATGAAAACGTAAAATCTAATAAGGTCTCCTCCACATAATGAACAAAATACATTAACTTAAATTTTTCTGATTGGGAAATTCTCAATTTATCGAAAGAAATCCCGAATTACACAGGCATTGGAAAATTTGAGAACTATACTAAGAAAGCAAAATATGCAATAAAGAAAGCATAAAATGTTATTTCTAGTTCCTGCAGTCAATCGACGTTGAAAAAAAAAAGCTTACTCATAGTATATTCCTTTCAAACCTTCCTTTTTGCTCAATTTCAGATATATATCTCACTGAATGATGTTCCAAAGAATCGCATTTCATCACCTTTCTCAGAGATTTTTTTTTTCTTACCTAGTAATTATCACGTTTGACGTTCATAACATCACGCACAGTTAGAATGTTCTCGTCAGTGATACGGTGAAAGCGACTTCAGCAAAAGTAATCTTAGAAAAATGTGTACCATTCTCCCGCAAAACGCCTCACTCATATTTTTTAGAGATTCGAGATTTTCTTATAGAGCTCTGTAAAATTCATCCCCACAAAAAAAAATGAAAAAAAAAGAAAAGAAAAAAAAACACTGCAGCTTAACGACGTTGAAATAAAGCGTTCTAAATTTTAAAATATTATTCTAAGATTATTTTTACCTTGTATTTAAATAAAGTTTCTTTTGCCAAGCTATACTAAAATGCAACGTTTCTTGACAAAAACATCGTGACGTCAGCGTGACGTTAGCCTATGAAAAACGAGCTAGATAAAACGTCACACCTTACTTGGCGAATTAAGAGGAGATCGCCGACTGCTTGTGAGCTCTTATTGGCTCTGCCCGTAGTGACGTCACTGCCAAGTTAAATTGCATTCTAGTATAATACTTCAGTTTGTTCAAACGACACAAATAATACTAACAAAAAATTAAATTCCCGGAAATGAAATGGAAGTTAGTTCTTCTAGAGCTAATTATAATTACTTTTCTGGACACTCTAGTTGATTTTGTAGCATTATCGATGTCTTTTCCTCAAAACGACTTCATACGTTGTTCTCGGTCGCATAAAACTCCTCTCTTATTGGAACAAAACCGAAAAAGGAAAACTATTTATCACTTAACCTTTAGGAACCGGGCGCTACACATGTTGTACTATAAGTCTTTTTTCTTTAGAGGACGGGGTAGAAATTTTCACTTTGAACCCTTTGGACGCGAGGATTTTTTCAAGGTTTCATACGTCTGGTACGTCAGTTTATACCTTCTCTTTTCAATGGAAAAGAAATCTGTGGTTCAACTGTCGTACTACCTGGGTCGAAAGAAAAAATTCTACATAAACAGCCCTGATCCAAAAGGTTAAGAACAGTTCTAATTTATCTCCCTCAATTCACTAGCATTAATACTTTGGTGGGGTCCAACAATCCATTTTTTTCCCTTTCTTTTTAGATTCTAACAAAATATTTTAATAGGTATGACGGAAAAAGCCAAACAACATTTAAAGGCTTTTTTGGAGAAGAGGATTTTTCAGTTCAAAACGGGAGGAATGGTTACTTAGGTGGGAGCCAAACAACAATTAAGAGCTTTGCTGTGCAACGGACATTTAACTGCTTATTTCAATTAAATATACTTCAAATTATGTAAGAACTCTCCAAAGTTTCAATGTATTTTAGGAGTAGTTTTTTTTTAAATTGAGCTATAACTTGTTTTAATCAATGACCCCCTCCCCCTTACCCCACCCAGATTCAGCTCGTTTTCAACAAAATGCCCTGTTATGACAAATTATGAGGAGTTAAAGTTTTCTGAGAACATTTGCACCGAAATCATTGCAAAACTATCCGTTTGTGAGAAAAAAATAGTAAGCGAGCATTATAACATATTTGCATGTTAACCCTTTTTAAGGCGGTAGTAAATATCTTACCTCCAAGCTAGAACTTAAAACGCTCTCGAAACGCACAAAAGTTTTATATGCAACATGTAATGTTCCAGTGTGAGCTGCTTCATGTTCCAAATACATTTTTTGGTCATAAATGAGCTTCATTTTTCTAATTATAATGCAAAATGTAAACTTTGGAGAAAAACGACTTGTGCCCGTTAAAGGGTTAAAATATCATCATGTTAATTTCTAGAAATTCTATTACTAACCAGGTAATACTACTGGTGTAATAATAGAAAAGGTTTAACTAGGTAACAATTGAAAGAAGCACCTCAAGACATATTCTTAACGCGCACATTATTTGCCCTCTTCCGCCCTGTATCGAAATATAAGGTTCTAAAGTAGTACGAAATTTTTTTAAGCTCCAAATAGGGGCGCGATTTAGAGGAAATTGATCACATAAAATCACCTTCTGCACGTGGTGATGAACTACCTAAGAAAATCATTTTAAAAAAATGTACATGAAATTCATACATAATTCAAACAAAAATTCATTACTCACTGAAACTAGCTAATTTTGGCTTTTCATATTAATTTTGGCAGACTTTAAGAACTCATGGGGGTCACGAGGGCGAATAATTTATTCGTACAGAAACATATTTCATAATGCTTTTTCCATTGCTACTGATTAAAAAAATGCATTATTGCACTGTCGTATGGCTTCCTGGTAACTATAATTTAAAAGGCAAATTTATATTCCCTATAAAACAAACGATGGAAAACAAAACCTTGAATCTATTTTTGACAAATTCAAATGTTTAAATGTTTTTGTCTCCATTATAAAAATTAGGGCAATCCCACGGTAACAGACCTATCAGTTTTTCACAAAACAGGGTGCAAAGACTTCAAATATGTTAAATCCTTGTTTAGTTGCATGAATTTTATGAAGAACATAGACTATTTCTATATACTAATGCAGGAAAATTTTGAAGATTTTCAGAAAAAAATATGTAATGTTATTTTCTCCATAACGAATTGTCTCATGAGATATTGTCCGTCCGTGAAAGCCGCTCCTAGCACTCGCGAACCATTCCACTGAAAGAATTGGTTGTGAGTGGGAGCTTTTCGAAGTTTTTAATTTAAAAATTGTATTTTTGCAATCCTTTTGACATATTCAACTAAACTATGTATTTGAAATTGGCATCGTTCTACGTTATTTGATACGGCTCAAAATGCTTCTTATTATTCTTCCCCTTATTGTTATCTCACCTGTCACCCCTATTTTGGTAAGGTCAGGGAAGACCTACGCATACATAAATACGCGAAAGGTTTTATCTAAGAAAATCAGACAGTACGTCCGTTACGGAGTCAAAACACTAAATAAATGCTGTTTCTAGAAATCTTCAAAATTTAACTGCATTTTCTAGAAGTAGAGCACATGTTCTTTATAATATTCATGCAACGAAACAAGGATTTAACATATTTGGTGTCTTTGTACACTCTTTTGTGCAGCAATTGATGCTTTTTATCTAAATTAAATTGCCCATTAGTGTACGCAAAGCGAATTTTATGTTTTGAGAACTGAAATTCGCTAAAACTATAGTTCTTTAGCCGGCCAGTTATACTACGACGATAAATACGGTATCATACCATTTATTGCTCCGTTTTCCAGTTATCGTTGTATACCATCCGATACCGTTGTATACCATCGCTTTTCTTCGAAAAAAGTTAACGGACGAATGATTGCCTGTCCGATGCAGAAAACTACAGTAGCTTTCCCACAAAATTGGTCCGATGAACGATATCGGCTTGACGGAGGCGATACGGTTATCATTGAATCAGGAGATGGAAAAGCGCATAGCATATCGTCGCCACCATGCTAAACTTACGAATGTGAAAACTGGCATTTTTCAGGAGGGCCAAAACACTGCATATAATTTTTCCCCACCTGACGTATTTGGTTATTTTCAATATTTAAACTCTTATAGAGATCTTTAAGTGTAAAACTATCGTTCGAAGGTATCATTTTAGTTTTAATTATTTGTAAAATTCGAACTTGAAAAACGAACTTGAAAAACGCGATTTTTCACATTCGTTACTTTAGCATGGTGCCGACAATATGTTCATGTAAAATTTTGCGTGTGCCAATATCGGGTAGTGACAATTGTATACGATTTATACGTTGTCGTATCGGTTAATGGAAAAGCGCCGTGAAAAATTGAAAACTGTTCTCTTTGCAGAAGACTAACTCCGCATGATTTTCACTTGCAACTTTTACATAAAGCTATTGCAAAATTATCTAACGTAATCTGCCCTAGGGTACATCGAAAACCATTTTTTTTCTTGCATCAAATTTTCTATAATGCGGAAAAGTCGCCATATGTTAAAATAAGTATGTGCAAAATTTTGTTGATGGGTCATCCATGTGAGATCATACAGACCATGTTGCTCACTATTTTCGATTTTTAAAACTTTTTGTCTGTTAATTAACTGTTATATTTGGAGCATGAAACAATGGTTTAAAAAATTTTAAACCTTCAGAATTTTTTTTAGCAACCACTTTTTAGTAGCTGCGGAAGCGACTTTTCATGAAAAGAGTACTTTTTGAAGATGCTTATAACTTTTTTATTTATAAATATATCAAAATGATTTAAAAACCACTTGATTAAGCAGAACATGATCTAAATTTCTATACTAGTTATTTTTCTGATAATTAGTAACAAATTTCGGAAAAATTAGCTTAAAAATAAGATTTTTTGTGTGAAATTTTACATTTTTGGCATAAAAATACGGGTAGAAGGAATTAAGACTCACTCTTTATTTTTTTTACCCTTGAATAGATATCTCATAGGACTATTCCCAGAAGTAGTGTGAAACATTTGAAGACAGTCATTTTTTTTATATAATTTGACAAACTTGGCATTTTGGAGAAAAAGTGCTAACTTTGAGATTTAATATCTGAAAAGGGACTGAATGAAAATCTACAAAAATTTAACTGGATAACCTTCTTATAGTAGTAAATATGTAGCAAAAATGTTATGAGTGATATCGTTCTAGTTTTAGAGATATGGAGCCTCGAAGTTGGCTGAAAAATCGCATTTATTTTGACGCCAAGAAATCACCACAGAATGCAAAATTTATTATTCTCATAATATTAGATGAGTTTTTTGTGGCATAAACTAACCCTTTTACAAAAACATATAATATTTAAATTTACTTTCCATTTACAGAAAGAAAAAATTTAGATATTATGCTTTTAAAAATGCTTTTTTTCTACGTGTTAGTTATAAAAACATGATTTTCCACTTTAAAGCTGGGTTTTCACGGTCTTTATACATCTAGTGAGCAAAGAACAATTATAGTTTTAATCTAACCTACAACTCGTCATTCAGTTTTAAAAGTTTAAAACGTTAACCCCACCCCTACAGCACAAAAAAGTTGCTCAAAATCCAAATTTAAGCTCTAGAGCAGTGGTTTCCAACCTGGGGGCGATCATCTCCAAAGGGGCGATTAATTCTTAAGGGGCGATAGGGGGCAATGGGTATTTAGAAGAGAAAATAGCAGTAAAAAAAGGGTAACGAAAACCGAATTTGTAAACATGTACGAAACCGCTTGTTCAGGGTTCAGACAATTAATCACACGTTAAGAAAGAAACACAATTGAAGTTCAAGCGCTTCCTCTTTTCACCTCGGTTTAACCTTAGGGAGTATTTATCATTCATGTCAATTTTATGAATTTTCAGATTTTCAATTTGTTTTCCTTCCAATTTTTAGTTTCAATGATTTTAACTACCCACATTCCAGCGTAGAAAAGAAAATAATTTCTTAAAAAATGTACTTCTGTTTTTTGATAAGTACGTCAATGATCTTAGTTAAATGTTTCCCTTCAAATGATTATATCAGTTCGCTTTGTGAAAGACAAAAAAATGGTATTTTAATTATTAATTAATATTTTTAGTTTAAAAGTGATTAGTCATAATATCTTTATTGCGTACATTTTACTTCAAATTAAAGTTAGGTACTTATATTTTTAAAATATAGATGTTCACTTGCTCCAAGTTATGGTTTTTTCGAGGAAGCAAAAAAAAAAGGGGGGGCGATAGGTGTCAGTCAGCATCTTGAAGGAGGTGATGAGCTTGAAAAGGTTGGGAAACACTGCTCTAGATCCTACCCTTTTTCGCCAGAATACGTCTGATATTTTCTGCTGTTGTACAGACGCAGTCTCACGGAAAATAGTAGGATCTAGAGCTTAAATTCGGATTTTGAGCGAATTTTTGGTGCTGTAGGGGGGTTTTAACGCTTTAAACTTTTTAAAATGAATGAAGAGTTTTAGGTTAATTAAAACTATGATTGGTTTTTGCTCACTAGATGTGTAAAGACCATGAAAACCCAGCTTTAAAGTGGAAAATCATGTTTTTATATAACTAACACGTAGAAAAAAACATTTTTAAAAGCATAATATCTAAATTATTTCTTTCTGTAAATGGAAAGTAAATTTAAATATTATATGTTTTTGTAAAAGGGTTAGTTTATGCCACAAAAAACTCATCTAATGTTATGAGAATAATAAATTTTGCATTCTGTGGTGATTTCTTGGCGTCAAAGAAAATGCGATTTTTCAGCCAAATTCGAGGCTCCATATCTCTAAAACTAGAAAGATATCACTCATAACATTTTTTACTATAAGAAGCAATAATTGCACATTTACTACTATAAGAAGGTTATTCAGTTAAATTTTTGTAGATTTTCATTCAGTCCCTTTTCAGATATTAAATCTCAAAGTTAGCATTTTTTCTCCAAAATGCCAAGATTAACAAATTATATAAAAACAATGACTGTCTTCAAATGTTTCACACTACTTCTGGGAATAGTCCTATGAGATATCTATTCAAGGGAAAAAAGTGAAGAGCGAGTCTTAATTCCTTCTACCCATATTTTTATGCCAAAAATGTAAAATTTCACACAAAAAATCTTATTTTTAAGCCAATTTTGCCTAAATTTGTTACTAATTATCAGAAAAATAACTAGTATAGAAATTTAGATCATTTTCTGCTCAATCAAGTGGTTTTTAAATCATTCTGATATATTTATAAATAAAAAAGTTATAAGCATCTTCAAAAAGTACTCTTTTCATGAAAAGTCGCTTCCGCGGCTACTGAAAAGTGGTTGCCAAAAAAAATTCTGATGGTTTAAAAATTCTTAAACCATTGTTTCAGGCTCCCAATATAACAGTTTATTAACAGGCAAAAAATTTTAAAAATCAAAAATAGTGAGCAACATTGTTTAGTTTTCCTGTATGATTTCGCATGGATTGACCCTGATATGAGTTGATATCTTTAGTTGCCTCTTTTTTTTTCAAAATGTCTTTAATTTTATCCTTTTTTTAACGAAAAACTAGAAACCTTAATTCTAATAATGCTGAATAGTTGGCATATGGTATTCTTAGATAGTGTGAAAATTTTACGTCAGTAGTAGAAACTAAGGATTCCAGTTTTTCATTTAAAAAAGCATGGAAAAATTAAAGAAATTTTTTATAATAAGTGGCAACTGAAGATATCAACTCAGATAAACAAAATTTAGTGCACATACTGACAATAACTTAAGGCAACATTTAGGCCCTATTGGAACTAAGGATTCCTCGATTTCCTATTTGAAAATTATATACATATATTTGAAAAACGATAAAATTATGGAAATTTTGTAAAATAAACGACATCATAAGCAACTGAAAATGTAACACATATCAACAAAATTTTGCTTTATTATCTTTGAGATTATTCCTTTAAACGATGTTACTTTCTACTATACCTAGATACCTAGCGTTATTCATCAATCATCATGCCTGGTGAGTGGTAAAAGCCACATACTCTTTAAAAGTACGGCCTTTTCAATAATCAGTTCTCCAAACTGATTTTAGAGAAAAAAGGTATTGAAGATTTTGCTTGTTCATTATCAATATTTTCCCTAAAGTTACTGTTTAATAACCACGATCCAGTTTTGGCCCCCAACCAAGACCTATACAAGTATTAATATCTTTGGTTCAATAGAAGAGTATTGAGAAAGATATTTCATACACGGCACTAAAGTAATTTAGCATCATGTGTGGTACCTCAACTCAGAGCAAGTTGTATATTTCTTTTCTGGTGGTATTTTAGAAAAAATTATCAAAACAAGCATGGTTGCAAAATTAAGAGCTGAAGTAGGAGATAATGAAGATTATTGTAATAAACAGTATACTAAAGCACTGATCAATCTGAAAGAAGTTGATAGTTTACTGGTCAAATCAGTCGATTATTCCGTTTCGTCCTGAGCTTCAAATGTGTAAAAGAAATTCTAAATCGATACAGAATTTTTAAATACTGACCCCTATAAATCGGGTGAAAACCAATTTTATACTAAAGCTAGTAAATAGTTTAATGGTGGTCAATGACACAGCTGAAAAAGGTGTAAATTTGCAAATTTTTACAAAATCTGAAGATACTGCAGATAATATGCAAAATTACTCAGTTACTAGAAATTCAAATCGTGACAACCCTGTGATTGAGCCACTTTTGCTTAGATAGCCCTGTGCCATCACGTTTGTAACATTTTATCTGCATTTTGATGTATAACTTAATGGAAAACTCTGAAGGCGGGTCAACCTAAGTCGGATCTCAGATTATTAGGAATCGTAATTAAACGATGGCACGTTTCGAGAGAAAATGTGGGGGGGGGGGGGTCATGAAATTGTAACAGTTTGTAACAAGAAGACAGCGTGTAACAAGAAGCGTGGCATCACACATTTTGAATAGAAAAAAGAAACAGTGGCAGTCCGGGAATGCCGATAGAAAAGTGAAAACTTTAACAATTACGTGTGTATTTTTTTGATCCGTCAGGGGTTTTGCTTCATCTCAAAAATACCAACATGCGGTAAATTCCTACTTTAGGGTCCGGGTTTGGCGATTTTTTTCAGACTGTAGCTTAAGGTTGCAATCATTTAGCTTAAAATCGCCAAACAATCCAATCATCCAATGATAATTCTGTGGTTGCCAGATTTAATAATTTATCGCCAGACCTTAAACTAGGATTTATCCCAACATGCATGTGTATCTGTATGTACGTGCACGATATATGTACATACCTTTTACAGAGGTGTCGGTAACGGTAACAGTGTCGCGAGTTCAATTGTTTTTTCCCCATCTCAAAAAAAAATGCCCTACTCGCAACAAAAAAAAAAGCATTTTATTTTATAACTTTGGTTAATTTTAATGTCAAAAAATAGATTCAGGTTCAAGTGCACACTAATTACATTAAAACAGAAGGAATTGCATGCATTTAAATGTTCGCAACAATCAAATATATATGGACACCGTTTTCAACCCCTGACGCAACAAGGAAATGAGTTATAAGTTTGACGTGTTGTGTATCTACCTGTCTGTGGCACCGTACAGCCTGAACGGATGGACCGATTTTGAATTTTTTGTTTGTTTGAAAGGTGAAGTGATCGAGAGTGTTTTTAGCTACGTGGCGTTTTTGGATGACATTAATTAACAAAGATATTAATTAAAAGCCTTTAAAATGTTTTTCGCAATTTTTGAAGTGAAAATATATTGGAAAAGTTAAAACAATAGCACCAAAGAAAGAAAAAAATCTACGTCTAATAAGGTGTGTTTGGAACTTCCATGTAAAATAAAACTCGAATTAGAAAATTTTTTTAGCAAATGCGGCTAAGGCTTAAATCTACAGGATTGGACACCGATGTTATTATTGGACGACGAGCGAAGAAAACTCAATAAATAAAAAAGTTTATCTGTTGCCAGTTTCTATTTGTTAACAATTAAAATATTTGTAATTAATTTTAGTACAAGAATTTTCAATTTTCCTTCTTCATTTTGCTTTTGTGACTAGCAAAATTTTACTAGTAAGGATTTTTTCCTTTTCCGGGTTCATCATATCCTCTCAAAAACAATTAAATTTATTAAGATTTAAAATACTTTATGACCAGACAAGTTTGTTTTAATATGAGATCTGCAATCAGGGTCAGGGGTTGTTTAAATTTTTAATTTAATCTTAGTACTTGTGTTTAGAGTGTTTTGTCACTTATCAACTTAAATTACTGTACATAAAAAGTACGGGTTTTTGTAATTTTTAGTGTTATTTCAAACTTTCTTGTTTCCTTAATCTTGTTACATAATGCTCAGCTGCCAATAGCATTACTTATTCTTCGATCGAGCATGCTTAATAATTATAGCTGAAATTCTTGCTACCTTAGAAAGAATACAATAAAAACACTGTAACTGTACTTTATTTTTGTATCTTGGAAAACAATGTAAATAATAATGTTTTGTACAAGTTAACAAATATATCTTCTCTAAAGTCTCTTATGTGGTTTTAGTTTTTCTGTTAATTTTACTATAGCAATTAAGAACGCGTAAATAACTTAAGATAAAACATAATATTCAGAATATAAATGTTAATTTACGTTTGTATCTGTATTTTTTTTCGTCTCACTCCCTATTAAATTTATTTATTTCATTATTTTTTATCATTTTGTTTTAATGAGAGTTTTTGATATAAACTTATCAATTCATTTACAAGATTATTTTCAGCGAAATACTTGAAAAAACATTTTAACAAACAAATCGTTTTATGGCGCATTTCAATTCCAAATCAAAACGCACTATGAAAAATATTTCAAATGAGACGTGCGAAAATACTATTTCAATGTCACACAAAATAAATTGTATCGATAAATTTTAAAAACCTCACCTGTTAAAAAATCGTATTCCATGAGATGATTCAAAATCACACGTTGAAAAGCGAGAATTTCGAATTTACTCCCTTAGCGTAAAATGTCGAACAATCTTCATTCAAACCATTCTCGGGCGTTTTAAGAGGAGACGGCGGCTAAAATAACTCTCCGAGCCAACGAAAAGCGGCGGAGAAACACGGAACATTCACAAGCTGCATCCAGCGACATCTAACGGACGGTCAGGAATTTTGACCACTCGAGAGAAATCAGCCTTTTCTCTTCCAACTTAAAAAAGTTTTTGGATTTCCCTGTAAACGTACCTTAACCCTTTATGCCCCGACGGACTCAGAAGTCCCGCTTATATTAATTTGATATTATGAATCCTACTTGACTGTAATCATGTTGAAGCTTTAAAGTACCCCTGCTTGTACTTCGCTGAGAGGCCTATACAGGGTGCGCCAGAGAAACTTACTTTTTTGAAAAAATTCCTGCGCGGTGAATTGGCTGCGTAGAAAGCCGAGAGTGGGCGCATCTGGAGCGGGAAATCTCCAAGTTTTGTTTTCCCTTTAATTAGTCGCCATCATGCTATGGTCAAAAGAACAGCGCGCCTTTGCCGTCGAAAGCTACTTTTCGAACGGTCGCTCAGTTACTGCTACGCAACGCGCGCATCGAGGATTTCTTCCTTCCCAGCCTCGAAAAAATGAACATTAGGGACGTGTGGATTCAGCAAGATGGAGTCATCAGTGCCTGATTACTGAATAGGCCAATTAGGCCGTGGCCTAGGGCCCCCCACAATGTATGGGCCCCCAAATGGCTAGAATTGCTCTAATCGATGGCTAAAATTGTTTTATCCAATGCCTAAAATTGTAAAGCCTCAGTATAGGGCGCCCCAAAAGAGTGTTTGGCCTAGGGCCCCGTAATATCTTAATCGGGTCCTGGGAGTCACAGCACACACAGCACGAGATTCAATGAATTTGTTGCGACAACATTTCCCCGACCACCTCATCTCTCTCAAAGGCGATCTCCCATGGCCAGCACGCTCCCCAGATTTGGGGCCGTGCGATTTTTTTATGGGGTTATTTGAAATCCCTGGTTTATGTTGATCGACCACGCATAATAGCTCACCTCAAGAATAACATTCGCGACGAAATTGCCAACATACCAATTGATATGCTGCAAAGAGTGCTCACAAACTTTAAAAATCGTCTTAATCAGTGTATGCTCAATGGGGGTCATCATTTAACCGATGTCATTTTCAAGACTAAATGAAAAAAAAATGGGATATTGTATTCTCAAATAAAAAAAGAATTAAAACAATAACTTAAGTAGTTTTGTTTTTATTGACATTTCAAAAAAGTAAGTTTCTCTGGCGCACCCTGTAGATGGTACCTACAATCGAAAAGTTTTCTTAGCTGCCCTAATGCGTAGGGAGTCTTAAACCCTACTGATTTTCAAAATTTTTTTAATTAATTTGGGACATGAAAGGTCAAAACTTCTCAATTTTGTGAAATCTCTCTCTCTCTATTAACTCAACGACGTTTTATTGATGGATTTCCAAGTAGTAAAATGTGGTGAATTAACAAGTTTGGGTACACAGTGCAATGAATATTAGAACCCCCCCCCCTCTACTTTCTCTATCATAGAGCTATGTAAAACATTTATTATGTGCATATTTGTACAGGGGCGTAGGAACCGGGGGAGCTCGAACTCCCCGGTTCGAATATTTCAGACCGGCTTAGCTCTCCCGGAAATTTTCTTACTACAACTTTTGTAGCACATTTTTTACATCAAACCTGTTTGCAAAAATGTGATCTACAGTACTGTGCATATTAAATGGAACAAACGTATTTTTTAAGAATTGTTCCATCCTCAGGAACTTCACATATTCTCAACATTATCAAAAGTCCAAAATTGCGTTTCTAAACTTACAATTTAGAAAAATTGCCCGGGATGATTTTGCTACCCCAGCTCTTGCCCCTAATGTGACCAAAGATGGCCTACAATTCGCTTTTAAGACTTCTATTTCAAAAAATTTCTATCCTCTAAAGTCACCAAAAATCTTCAAAAGTCATTGTTTTAAAATTACTATTTGAAAACTTTTCCGAGAGAGAAGTTTGAGACTTCCTATTTCTGAGCAAATATACCTAAAACTAAGTTCATATAAAAAATGTAAAAGTGTACTTAAATTTGTCATCTTTCTGACCAAAGAGATATTAGTAATGCTTTTAAATTACTTTTATTCACAAAACATATCAATTCAAAATTAATGACTTTATATTTGAGCTTGTGCGTAAAGAGTGAAAAAGTGTGTCTTCGTCCCCCCCCCCCCCCAGAAAGTGCCGATATCTGGCATTGCTCCCCCTGTTTTTACAAAAGTCCTACGCCACTGTAATTGCGATATTTCCGACGTGGTGAATCCGCTACCGCATCTCAGTCTCTATTAGTAGATTTTGCGGGGACCCCGGGGGCTCGTTTCTTCTCTCTAATCTGAAAATAATCTATGCTTATGCCCTTGCCCCCCCCCCCCCCGTCTCTCCAAAAAAAAATAAAATATGTTCTCTGTGTAGAGCAATTAAAAAATTTTCAACTATTAAGTAAGAAAATATATGTTTGGATAAAATCACTTGTGTTCGACAGTTATAGCCACTGAGCTACTGAACATGGAGCTCGACATTTAAAGTTCTTCCAGGTAGAAAAGGTATGTGAATGTGCTCAATACAGTATACACTCTCGATTATCCGCGGAATTAGGTTGCACGGGTATCGCGGACAACGAAAATCGCGGATAATCTGAAAAAAGCATGAAATAAGGGGTAAAGAAGATAAAAAATATAGTTTGTCCAATTAATGCCTAGCGTCCCTTTTTAGGGACGGTCCAAAAAAGGGTCTGAATTTCCCCCCAAACGAACATTTCAACCAAATAATAGTGTTCAATGAGTACCTTGGTATTGTTTCAATTCGTTATTAACAGATTGCAGCATATAACCATTGTAAAGTGTGTTCTGTAGCAGTTTTAATATGACCTTTATCAAAAATGACATCGTTCACAATCTTAAGAAAAAAAACGAAGTTTTTAAAGTTATTCCCGGCTTTCCAGTTTATGTTAATTGCTGGTTTTATTTCTTCTTATAAAATGTCTATTTAAATATTATATCCCGTAGGCAGAAAAAAAAATTTAGTAAAAAAGTATCTACCGACTGGGGTCTGTCGTAACTTTTAAGGGACGATATTTCTTTCCTTAATAAAAAAATTAATTTTTACATAATATTTTTTTATTATTTTTACTGTCCATTAAGCACTGTTTGTAACCAGTATACAAAATATCTTTGGAAAAAAAATTGTCAGGCATTAATGGGTTATAAATAATTGCATTACACTTAAAACGTGATACGTATAAACAGAGACAAGAACAGCATTAAAAAATTATTTGTATTTGTAGTTCTCAAGCATACGTATAAAATCTATAAAGTTAGCTAAGTTTCTATAAGAATCAAGTTAACTAAGAATGTTTTTTCGTAAGACCCTAGCGGATAATTCGCCCCGCGGATAATCGAGAGTTTATTGTACATATACAGTGGAACCCCGATTTAACGTTACAGTCGCATCAAAAATCTGGAGTTGGGTTAATAATCTAAGCATATTATTTAAAAATTGTGACTTATACAATGAACTAGTGGGGGAAAATGTATAATTCATACTTGCTTTTTGTTTTCAGATACAATTTCATTTCATCATCTCCTTCTATGCTAACAAATTTCGTCCATTCGCTTCATAGTATTTGCAAAAAAAATAAATAAATAAAAGAAACGTTTTAGAGTGTTTATGCTTTAAATCGCTTAATCACCAGCTGTGGGTAGAACCCCTACATATATACCCAGGCCGAACTATCCGACATTTTGGAACAAAAGAGAAAAATAGAAAATAGCGGCTCCAACGTGCTTTCGCTTCCTTTCAGTTTGTTTTGCGAAGAATGCTATAAAGTTTATTATTGGAGAGCTTCAAAAACAACAAATTAAGCAAAAGGACAACCATATTTTAAAATATTAATAAAAAAAACAAAACAAGCAGATCATAAAAACGAAAACATTTTAAGTGACGAGATAAGACAAGTTTGGGGTTATTCGTGTAGCTTTTATTCCCTTGAAACTAATTAATTATGAAACTTTTATTACCTTTTAGCATTAATACTCTATCAAATTCTTAGCGTAAATATTACATGTTCATTCACTAATGCTAGATATTTGAATTTTCCAAGAAAGTGACGATTTCGGTAAACTTTGTAGCTTTAGAAACAAATTTATAAACTGAACTGTAACATTAGTGACATGAGAAAAATAAATCTTAGGGTAAAAGTATTTCATTAAAATAATCAGGGTACCTAGAGTTGTTTTTTTTTTTAGATAAAGATTACTTCTTTCGCACTGCCGAGCTCTAGCTCCCGATTTCTTCTTTACTTTTAAATTGAAGTAATACTCGTAAAATTCTATCTGTGAACTGGTAATACAGTACAGTCGCTCGTTTTTTACAATATTAATGCAGGGCTGCGGAGTCGGAGGAAAAATTGTCGTCTCCGACACCGATATTTTAAAACTTCTGACTTCGACTCCGACTCCGACTCCCGACTCCTGCTTTTTTATTATTATTATTTATTTTTTTCCCCAAATGTGAAGAAGGAAAAACCCAAAACAAAGGTTGAAATATTAAGTCCATTTTTAAAACTTTCATTTTTATTCATGGTTGTAGAAAGGACTCAGTTTAGGCGGGGGTAGCAAGCAGGGATATTCCAGTTGGAGGTCATGGGAGGTCATTGTGACCTCTCAAAAAGTTCAATTTTCTCAAGAATTCTCGTAGGTTATTTCACCACATTTATCTCATCCCCCCTAACCTAATCATCTTGTTATAATCATTACGATAATGTTTCTAATTATTGCCGCTCATTATTCTCTCGGCATTTGTGAAAGTATGTATAGGGTTGAGTATTTAAGTGGTTTTTAAATTGTTTTTAAAAACACTGCACATTCTCATGAGAAATAAATTTGTGAATCATTCTTTCTGTAATTTTTAACTAAACAGGCACAGAAGAAACTCATAAAAATGTTTTGAAGGAAAATTGCTTTTTGATTTTTACTTTTTTTTTTAATTTCCACATTTTTTTTTCCTATTTTGATTTCGAATATTTTCTGAAGGAAAGACATTTACCCATCTCTTCTACCCAAACTTGACCTAAAAGCCTAAAACATTTTTTACACTTTTGCGTCTTTCAATTTTCGGTACAGACCTTTCCTACTCCGTCGTCTAACGTTGATAAAGATATGTTTAAAACGTATGTTATGAGGGAAAGACAGGAATATCCCCCTCCTTCCAGTAGAATCATCAAAGATACTTTAAAATTGCCTTTTTAAAGCTTCAGTTTCAAAACATTTACAGGGAGAGCTCCTGAATCCTTAAACAGTTTGTGGTAATTCTCCCATTCATTTCTCTCTCAATTTATTGGCGGGAATTCGACGTAGTACTCGAAAATTATGAACAAATCTTCTGGAATACGTACGCGAAGTAAAGGATAAATGTAGAGAAATCAAGTATTGAATAAGTTGAATATAATTTATCTAATAAGTTGAATTTTCAAACACTGAATAGTCGAAATTGTTAGTATACAAGTAACTTGAAATGAAAAGTTTTTTATGCACGAACAATTCATACATTTGAAAACATAAGAACGTATTAAACCTAAAATGAAGGATAGTGTCGATATTGGAACTATTCTTCAAAAGCCAGCTTTTCGTTTCAGTCCGAAAAATTCTGAAAACTAACGTTTCGCTTTAATGGATCTGATTTATTATTTATGGAGAAGAAAATAATTCTTGTGAAATTGCAAGATTAAAAGCTTTTACAATATAGTTTCATTTTCTTCATATAATTGAAACAAATTAAGTGAGAAAAGAAGTAAAATTTATCGATTATGATTTTGGCAGATGTTAAAAGTACGCCTTCCTCAATTAGTTTGTTGCATCAGTAGTCTATATTAGGAGACTCTCTTTGCGGATAGCAATATTCTGTGATTGCAGAAAGACATTTTGATGTTTATAGTTCGTTTAGTCTTAAATATAGTTTTCTTTGCCACGCAAAATTTTCTCTGAACTCACTAGTACTTAAAAGCATCGAGTTTTATAACATTCGCACTAACGACACATGTACTGTCAAACATCTCTTATGAAACCATATTACGGGACCATCTGTATACGGATACATTTGTAGGCGCGATAGAAGTTATAAATGTTTTCGTCGTCATTAAGACGAAACTGCAGTCTCTGGATTACATAACCAAGTTGGCGGTGTATTGCACGTTGCATGTTTTAAGCCAGTTTTTCGACACCACAACATTTTAGTATGATTGTCGTGATGATAAAAATAACCATCATAATAAATAATGTTATTGTTGCAATAATAATCTTGGTGCAGTAGTGGTGTTGTCTACAGAGCTTTTAACTTTAGTTATATAGTTCCTGATGCCCTGAATGCAATATGTAATAAAGCATAAGTTCTCTAATAAACTTAGTTTTGATGCTCATTTTCAATACGTCCACTTCTCCAACGTCGTATCAATACTCAATACTGTGTGATAAGCAGCGGCAGATACAGAAATCAATTTTTAGGGAAAGGAACAAAAAAGGAACTGCCCCTCCCGCCTTCAATTCTTTGATTAAGAAAAGCTCTTAAGAGGTTCCTTTAAAATGTTTTTGAAAAGCGTTTAAGGCCTAATTCTTGAAGTTTAGCTAATGAAAATTTGCACAGTATTTTCTAGAATAAAATCCACAAGTAGCGTGTACTTGCAGTGCTGTAGTTGGAAATATTTGTTTGGTTAACTTATCAAAAGGAACAGAGGTTTACTTAAAAATAGCGTGTTTAGAATTCAGGAGTACATAATATTACGATTCGTTCATTTATTCTTCTTTGATTGAAGAAAATGATTATTCCTTCTTAATAACCTCTTGTTTTAATGACTGTGACAAAAATGTGTTTTAATGACAAAAAAAATATATTTTATCACCACATTTGAAATAAATTAATGTTCTTTTTTTTGTATCGATCAATCTATTTAAAAGAATAATCGAATGACAATATCGAAGGAATAATCCTTTTCTTCGATCAAAGAAGAATAAATGAACGAATCGTAATATATGTACCCCTGAATCTGAATTTTAAAATCGCTATTTTTAAGTAAACATCTTTTTCTTTTGATGTTCCCCAAACATATATTTCCAACTAGAGCACTGCAAGTACACGCTACCTGTGGATTTTATCCTAGAAAATACGGTTCAAATTTTCATTAGCTGAACTTCAAGAATTGTTTTTATTTAAACAAAAAAAAAAAAACATTTTTTTCCCTCCTCACAATTTAAGGCATAATCTGCAGACTTTCTCAAGGATGTGTGACTGACGCACTCGCGGGGTCTCAATGTTTCTGCTATCGAGACAATATCTAAGAAAAATATTAAAACAGAATAGAATGGCACCATAAAAGCGGCTGGAGGAACATTTCAAGTGTCTAAAACCCGTTCATGTGAGTACATACACAGTGGGTAATAGCGAATGGCACTTCAGAACTTGAAGCAATTTTTAGTGTTTTTCTTAACAACTGAAATCTGAAATGGCTACAACTAAATTGAACTCGAAAAATTTACAAAATCACCGTATAAAAATGACTGAGATAGTTAAGAGGGACGTATTAAAAGATTCACCGTATGTCTCGGGAATACGTATAATATTGTTGAAATAAGAAAATAGCATTTTCAAACGAAAAAAAATCGTGAAGAATACTTTAAAAGTTTACGTGTTTTTCTCTGTGACTAAATCTGATATTGATTATAAATGAATCTAACGTAAAATGAGCAAGATCAAATATCAGCAAAGAAAAACAAAATATCCAAACTCACGGAGTCAAAATAGTGAGAAATATCATTGACAGCTTTATTTTTACACATTTTACATTTGGAGCTGCAGCTCACTTTTTAATAGGGATAATACGAACTATTATCCCTATGCGCCTCGCTTCCGCATACAAAAACGGGTCCAGCTTCTAATTTTGGAGAGAATAATTTCCGAAAGAGTTATTAGTGTCATTTTTGAACATAAACATGGCGTCCGAAGCGCACTTTTGGAAATATTTAGCCCACAAAATGTAGCTTTAGGCAATCTTTGGCCATTTAAAAAGGGGGGAAGGGGCATGACCCCCATGACAGCAGAAACTTGGACATTTTATTACAGACAAAATCTGGGAGGAACATGAACTTAATGAGCTGGATAACTATTAATTGACAGAGAAAGTCTCGTACATTAGTTTCTAGGAGGAAAAAAAGAGAAAACGAGCACAAAATTTTCAAATTTTGCCTATAGAGCGAAGCGAAACATCATTAAGTTAGGAACATGAAATACACCGCAAATTCATTCATTTCGATCCATGGACTGCAGTTTCGGGTTTTCATCAGCATGGAATGCGAAAGTAAACGAGTTGGATGCAAAAATCCTCTTATAGAGCAAAGAGAGCCGAAAAAAAAAAAAACTGGTAGCTAACGAGAAATTAGAATACCAACCAACGACCGCACAAGAGGATTTTTGCCTCCAACTCGTTTACTTTCATATTTCATGCTGATGAGGGCATAATAAGCCCGAAACTGCAGTCCATGGATCGAAATGAACGAGTTGAAGGTGTATTGCATGTTCCTGCCTTAGCCCCTGCTTAGGGGCGGTTACACTGTTCGACAAAAAAAAACCTTGAAAATGCTTCTGGTATTTTGAAGGCTGATTCTTATGTAAAATGACCCCCTGAATCCGAATATGACCCCCGTTTTCCCCCATCACGTCCCAATTTTTTTTAAAACGCCCCATTTTTTTTTTCATTTTTCCTTAGTTTCAGGGCTATAATATTTTTTTTGGAGGGGAAAGGAGCCTTATATTCACCAATAAATTTTTTTGGATGTCAAGAGAGACTCAAAGTTTAAAATCATGAGCACCGAGAAAAAATCGGGGAACTTGGGGGGGCGTGGCCTCCCAAAATATTTGAAAAATCACCAAAAACGATCTTTTTAGTCTAGTTTCTTTAAAAAGACCTTTAAAACATTTTTTTCGGTGCAGAACCAGAGTATAAGATCCGCTCCTATGGCTCCTGGGTCAGAAAAAATTTTCACGCTGTAAAATTTTTTTAAAAAAATAAAATAATGCTTTAAAAATCGCACTTTGCACTCGAGTTTTAAAGCAGGTCTTCAGCCAAAAAAAAAAACAAAATTGTGGCTAATTCTTATGTCAAATGACCCCCTATTTCCAAATATGACCTCAGTTTCCCTCCTCCACCCCCTCTTTCCAGAGAGTCCCCCCCCCCAATTCAGAGTCATTTTACTAATTCGGAGGGGAAAAGTACATTACGTAACCCGTTAACATAATTCTAAAAGGCAACAGAGGTTCAAAGTTCAAAATCATGTACATGTGTACCAAAAATATAAACTAGGGCGGTATACCTCCCCCTCCCCCCCCCCCCAAAAAAAAAGAAAAGAAAATTCAATACTCTGATTTTTCACAAAAAAAAAAAAAAAAAAAAGTTTAAAACGTCTCTTAGAAAAACAAGAAAGGAAGGTTTTTTTGGGGGGGGGGGTACACTGCCATAGTTTATATTTTTGGTACACATGTACATGATTTTGAACTTTGAACCTCTGTTGCCTTTTAGAATTATGTTAACGGGTTACGTAATGTACTTTTGCCCTCCGAATTAGTAAAATGACTCTGAATTGGGGGGGGGGGAACTCTTTGGAAAGAGGGGGTGGAGGGGGGAAACTGAGGTCATATTTGGAAATAGGGAGTCATTTGACATAAGAATCAGCCACAATTTTGTTTTTTTTTTTTTGGCTGAAGACCTGCTTTAAAACTCGAGTGCAAAGTGCGATTTTTAAAGCATTATTTTATTTTTTAAAAAAAAATTTACAGCGTGAAAATTTTTTCTGACCCAGGAGTCATAGGAGCGGATCCTATACTCTGGTTCTGCACCGAAAAAAATGTTTCAAAGGTCTTTTTAAAGAAACTAGAATAAAAAGATCGTTTTTGGTGATTTTTCAAATATTTTGGGGGGCCACGCCCCCCCAAGTTCCAAGATTTTTTCTCGGTGCTCATGATTTTAAACTTTGAGTCTCTCTTGACATCCAAAAAAATTTATTGGTGAATATAAGGCTCCTTTCCCCTCCAAAAAAAATATTATAGCCCTGAAACTAAGGAAAAATGAAAAAAAAAGGGGGCGTTTTAAAAAAAATTGGGACGTGATGGGGGAAAACGGGGGTCATATTCGGATTCAGGGGGTCATTTTACATAAGAATCAGCCTTCAAAATACCAGAAGCATTTTCAAGGTTTTTTTTTTGTCGAACAGTGTTACTCACTGTTTTATTATTAAGTTAGTTCCCCTTTTTTTTTTTTTTTTTAATTAAGGGGGAGATAGGATTCATAAAGAATAGAACTAAAATGAGTAGAAATAAGGAGTTTTTACGAATTTTTTCTTAGAAAACAAATTTAATAGTAAATGATTATGTGCTTAGTATTTTTTATTAAAATTAACTAAACGAGGAACCAGATAAAATTTACAATTGCATTTGAAGGCATTTTTTTATGCATGAACTAGAAAGATGAAAAAGTTTTAGCATCATAAAGAAAAGAATTAGAAATTTTATTCTAGAGTAATTTTTTTGCTATATAATTTTACGTGTACATTCATCCGAACTTATTTCTCCCCAAAACTTTTCAACTCGAACGACAAAAAAGATTTAATGCACGATTTCTCTTTATAAAATGAACTTTTTTCTAAAGATTTTTATTTCACCAATTCTTCCGCTATTATAGAAAAACAAGTTGCTCTGTGCCCATTTGAAAAAAAAAAAAAAAAAAACATTTTACGGAATCCTACTTTCGTTTTTATTAATTTAGTGCATCTAAACTTTCTGAAAGTTTGGAAGTTAGCACATTTCAGAATAACAAGCTAAGTAGTTCATCATATCTATCCCGAGCTCTCACCTCTCATCTCCAAAATGAAGAGTATTGATTGGTCCTCCTTCGCAGTAGATCATAATTTCTTCGTGGATATTGCATTCCTAGCATTCCTCCTAAGCTATAAAATCTGGTTTTTGCCGTGAAAGGAGCAGAAGGGGAATTCAGAATTGTTTCATTGAACATGATCTAAAATATTATTGTTCCAGAATTGCCTGCAGAAAAAACCTAAATAAGCAGGTCCGCGATAACGCTATGGTTTTTGAATTTAGATTGTTTTGAAGACAAGGAAAATGGGGCAAAACTTTTTTTTTTTTTTTTTTTTTTTTTTTGTTCTCCCCGAATAGTTTCAGAGAAATTCCAAAATTTTCTGGTTTTACATCCCCTCCTCTTTTTAATAGCGAAAAATTTAACTTTTAAGGTTCTCCTGTTCTTTTATTTTATATTTCTATAATAGTAACTTCTCGTTAAATTGCTCACTCAGATATATCAGTTTCCCAAAAAAATGAAGGTAATAAAACTTCGTTCCAAATTTGAAACCGCTTAGTGGTAAAAAGCTTGTATTTCTCATCTGGAAACCATACGAAGGTGTAACAATGAGAAAAACGAAATTAGTAAGAATTGAAGGAGCAGAGTAAAACATTATTCTGGATAAATGAATTATTTGTCCTCGTATCCCCGTTATTGAAATACCATGAAGTCTGAAAGGCTGCAGAAATTTTAAAGATTCGCCAAATTTAGCGAGTTTCGGTAAGGAATTACATACATCTTTCCAACACTTTTGCAGGTAGATATCTCTACCCAATAGGTAAAAATCCTCTTAGAGAAGCAAAAAGAGCGAAAAAAAAATGGTTGCTAATGCGAAATTAGAACGCCAACGAGAGACCCTTCAAAAAAGGATATTTTACTCCAGCTTGGTTACTTCCTATTCCAGGCTGATGCATGCAAAACAAGCACAAAACTGCTGTCCTTGGAAGAAATAACCAGGTTGGCGGTGTATTGCATGTATTTCTGCCTTAGCTTTGGCTTAGGGTTGGTAACTACCAATTTTTGGCTCTTTTTGCTTCGATAAGAGGGTTTCTGCATCCAGCTCGGTGACTTCCTATTCTGGGCAGATGAGTGCATAACAAGCACGAAACTGCAGTTCTTGGATGAAATAACCAAATTGACGGTGTATTGCAAGTACTAGTGACGTGTTCTGCCCCTTAATATGTTAAGTCAGGGGTGGCCAACCTTTTTGGGAAAAGTGCCACTTTCGAGAAAAGAAATATTTCGCGTGCCACTTTGCATTTTTCAATGACAAAAACGGGAATTTTTTTTTTTATTTATGGGCTTATTGTGTAACTTTCAGTCAAATACTATATTATTTCTCTAAGTTTGAGCAGTGAAGAAGCTCTGTGCAGGGAAAACTCGTTTTTTGCCATCTTTGGTCCGGTTATGGAACCGGTAAATTGGTAGGGGTTCTCGCTCTCTGGAAAATTTTCATCATTGAAGTTTGAAAAGTACAATTGTGGACTGTTACATAGAGCGAAACCTTAATGTTATCAAGTTCATCTCCTTAAAGCGTGTTCGAAATTGCTTTAAAAATGTGACTTTAGGTTTTATTTGAAAACGATAGGAGAAAGGTACCTTTCAGGGTTTACATTAAAATTTTTCGCGACATTGTGTGAAGTCATTTTTGAGTAGTCACTGAGAACGAAAGGTTCAGGTCTAGGCCATATCTGCAGACTTTAAATAAGAGGGAGAATGTAGAGATATCCCTCTGAGACTTTTCAAAACTGAAATCGTAAACACGTATAGTTGAACCGCAAAGAGATGGTGGATCGACTGGAAGCGGAAACGGACCACTTCATTTTGAAATAGGTTGGATCTGCTGGAACGCGTAAGCAGGGAAGTTGTGCTTTCTCGCTAACCCAACCGATTTTTAAATGAAGTGGTCCGTTTCCGTTTCCATCGACCGCCATCTCTTCGCGTTTAACTTTAATTTCACGCATCTTTGTAGTAACGTTTGGGAAACTGTGAGTTCGGCAGCCTTCACAAGAGGCCGTGTGGCCGATCGGTAAGGCATCGACTCGTGTCGGAGGGACCCGGTTCGAATCCAGCCGATCAAAGATCCACCGCCTTGATTAATGGTGGCTGGAGGCGTTAAAAATGTCGTGTCACAAAGTCCTCCAAGTGAACGATACCTCTGGGGTGCTGGGCCTAGGTTTGCTCGACCCTAGTTCTGGTTCAAATTAAGAACAGAGCGCTCTTCAGGGCCCTATCCCGGTTAAACCACGAAGCTGTGGTAGGTACGGGGGACCCTGGAGAGTGTGAAGTGAAGCCCTTCACAAGAAAGTTTTACAAATTAAAGTCTGTATATAAATTTTAGACTATCTTTAATAACTTTGGAAGGCCCGGGATTTGGAGGCTGTCATGGGAAACTTTTTTAAACTGAAGTTTTAAAAATGGAGTTTTAGACTATATTTTGAGATATTGGAGGAAGTAATGTTTGCTCTTCCTTTAATAATTTCAAAATTGAAAACGAAAAGATGCATTCTTAGATTGTTTAGGAGAGTTCGGTGGTCCCTCCAGAAATGTTTCCATCTTTAGGCTCTTACCATGCAATTCGTGTTATAGTTAGTGATGTTAAGGAAAAGGTTGGGAGATTCGAGGACTCCTTCGTTTAAAAACATATACACAAAGTTGGCGACGTCAGGCAAGGAAAAGGGGAATCCGCACTGCAATCTTTTTGAAATAGAAGTTTCAAAAATGTCATTTTAGGATACATTTGGCTAATTAAGAGTAGAGGTAGAAAAGCGGCTTTTCTCTGGAAATGTTTAGAATTTATGCACTAAATGCATTTCTAAACATACGGAAAGGAAGTGGGGGTCGGAACACTTCTCCAAAAATTTTCTGCAATAAGAGGGTGAAAAACGTAATTTAAAAAATTTTTTGGACTGCTAGGGAGTTCATGACACATTTTTAGAACCGCATTTGGAGCCATCTTTGGTAGAGCGTGATTGAGTTGTTCCATCCGTTAAAAAAACATCCGAGTCTGAGTCGGAATCCTCAGAATCACTTAGGGTTTTGGGAACGTTCCCCCCAGCTCCCGCTCTTTGGATTCTTGCCCAAATCATTTATGGAACGCACGATTACATGTCCAGATTAAGCTTTTGACCATATTATAACGTATTATATTTATAATTAAATACAAATGAATTAGAAGTAAGATTTTAAAGGGATTTTTTCAACTATGGGAATAAGGTTTAAAAAGTTAAACAAAAATTGCTGAAAACAACACTATTTTCTCAATTTTGAAAAAAGTTCAATAAGTCTTCGCGTGCCACTCTAAATACTCCACCGTGCCACACTGTGGCACGCGTGCCGCGGGTTGGCCACCACTGTGTTAAGTAGTGACACGCTCAACAGTCCGCCCCTTGTGTCGTTCTGCAACTTTCCCCTTCTCTCACAAGTCGAGAAATACACTTTCGCTTCTTGAGAAATACCTTTTTAGAAACAAATATTTATAGATTTCTAGTCGTAACTTATATTACTGGCAGTATACAGGGTGTTTCAGAATTCGACGGCAAAAATTTAAGGGGAGATACTACACACCAGGAAAAATAATATGACATAAAAAAGTGGGGGTCCAAAATGATTTCCGACGGAGATACGGGCGGTTAAAGTTTAGGGTCAAAATTTTCAAAAATTTATAAAACACGGAAAAATTGATCGATTCTTTCGCCATTTTCATTAAAAATATTCTTAATAAATGTTCATTCTCGAAAAAAATTGATGAAGATTAATTTCAAAAATTGCCGACAGAGGGCGCTTTAGACTTTGGAGCTAAAAACAACTACTTTTTACCGGGTTTTTTTGTATTTTCGTAACAGATTCCGAAAGTTTAAACTCAAACTTAAATTTTGAGCCCGAAATATCAACTTATTTTGGGTATCAAAAAGCGAAAAACTCGGACCAAACGTAAAAAATTGTGTTTTTCTGGTTTGAAACTTGCCGTTTCGTGTAAAAAAAAAAAAAAAAAATATCTGGCGACACTAATAATGCGAAAATAAAATCAGATGCACACTTTCGAAACTTAAAAAAAAAAAATCCACAATTTAAAAAAAAAAAAAAAGTTTTATTTTTACACGAAACGGCAAGTTTCAAACCAGAAAAACACGATATTTTACGTTTGGTCCGAGTTTTTCGCTACTTAATACCCAAAATAAGTTGTTTTTTTGGGCTCAAAATTTAATTTTGAGTTTAAACTTTTAGAATCTGTTACGAAAATACAAAAAAAAAACGGTAAAAAGTAGTTGTTTTTAGCTCCAAAGTCTAAAGCGCCCTCTGTCGACAATTTTTTAAATTAATCTTCAACAATTTTTTCAAGAAAGAACATCTATTAAGAATATTTTTAGTCAAAACGGCGAAAGAATCGATCAATTTTTCCGTGTTTTATAAATTTTTGAAATTTTTGACCCTAAACTTTAACCGCCCTTATCTCCGTCGGAAATCATTTTGGACCCCCACTTTTCTATGTCATATTATTTGTCCTGGTGTGTAGTATCTCCCCTTAAATTTTTGCCGTCGAATTCTGAAACACCCTGTATGTACAAAAATGTTTGTTTTTACCTTGGTGAAAAAATATTTTGTCATTAAACTGCATATTAGTGAATAGGGGTTTTGAAAGAATTCTTGATCATTTTTTCATTCTTTTTTTTTAAATAAAGGTTCTCTGAGTCATAAATTACATGACATATTTTAAAACAACGAGTTATTGTTAGAAAGTTTGTGTAGTAGAACAATATAGTGAGCTAAATTAACCATGCCACAAATTGTTTGAAACTCGGTTCACAATTTGAACTTATTCATGTAATATAGTACAATTCATGTTTAGTTTCCATATTGAATGTTATTCACTTCTTAAAAATTGCAACATTTCTTTTTTCCATAAAAAATAAGGTTTTATTTTCAGCAGGGCTCTTCATGTTTCTCTTTACATTTTACCAACAATTGCTTGTGTGTTGTGACGATTTTATATTAAAAAAATGGCCTTTTATTTAAGGCAGATTTTTCAAACATACTTAATTTTAAATTTTCATCAAACCCATAATAAACTATTTTAATCTGTTTTAAGCCAATATTACAAAACAAAAATGCCGTTTAATAATAATTGGAATTGAAATAAAGAACTCGGAAAACATCTGTAATGAACTGTAATCAGTTGCAGTTATGAATTTTAATGAATCAAGGCCCAAGGAAAAAACTAATGATAAATGTTACTGAAGTGGTTATTACATCAATGTGAAGATAAATCGAAAACATATTTTCTTCTGCACAGATAAATTAATTAAATAATTTACAAAAATAATAATTTGAATTTTGACATCTTGAATTTAAATTATGTTTTTTGCAATCACAAGTTCCGATAGGAACCTGATCACAATTAGATAGGTTTCCTCATATATAAAGAATTGATAAAAGTGGAAAAAATTTCACAAGTCGCAAACTTTTTTTACAATTGTTTTGATGTAAAAGGAAAAAAATAAGAGGGTATGCGTTACAAAATTCCGATTTTCGTTTTTTTTTGGGGGGGGGGACACCCTAGTGCCAGGGCCGGATTAAAGATTTGGGGGCCCATAGGCAGGACAAGAGACGGGGCCCCCTCCCATTTGAAATTTACTAATCACGTGTAATATTAATATCGTCAATAATTTATATTAATCATAATTTTGTAAATGAATTAATAATTATTATAAGTGAATTAATACTAAGTATGATTAATTAATTAATTGCTTTATGTAATTGTTTTGATTAACTGATCATACTTCGCACAATAATACTATTTTTTCAATGTTAAATCTGAATTAAGCTTAAGTACACACATTCACTTAAGTCGCATTGCAAATTGCATCAAATAATGTTGCACCAAAGTGTTTTATTGTGCTTAGGACTTTTTTTTTTAAATACAGTTTTACTGACCAATTGCATAATTTTCTTACTAACTAAGATGTATTATTTTAGTGAGTAACCACTAGAGTTTTCCTTAATAATCACATTATTACAAAAATGTGGTTAAATATTGAACTTTAATTGAAATTTGAACATTTCGCCTAAAATACAAAACAAACATTTTTCGGTAAAAAGTGTATTTGCAAGCAGTAAAAATTAACAAAAAGTTAATGTTACACAAATACATATGCATTACTGAAGCAAACCAGACGTGACATTTCTTCAGAATAATTTGTTATACTATTTACAGATAAATATGAAAAAGCTATGCTTCTAAATAGCAAATTCTTGGTTCATTTTTTAATAATATAAAGAAAATTCTAAGAATTATCTTTTTCATATATGAACACAAGATCCTGTAATTACATTTAAGACGAATACCTTAGGAATCGTCTTTATGTAGTACAGATAAATATTACAAAAAGTATATACAGATAAATATCTCATTCCTCTACTTGTAAAATTGAAATGTTTAAGCAATTGGAATCTTTAGTCTTTAATTAAGCTGTTAAACAATAAATTTATAGTTTAAAAACTAAAAGACTCGCTGTTGTAACTATATAAAGGAAAAGTAAAATAAAAAATAATATTAAAAAAATAGTGTTTAACAGCAAAAGGATGTCCCACAGCTTAGTATAACTTATTTTTATGAATTAACTCAAAACAGTAGGAATGTAAAAACTGATTAAACAAATAACCTCAATGTAAAGAAAAATATATGGGGTGCTCTCAATTTAATATTTTGGCAAAGATTCTGCGTCATTGCAAAACGCTTCGGACACATGAGCAGGTGAGACTGAATTGCAAGGTTTCGTTACATTCATAGATATAGGAGAAGTCACTAAAAGTATGTTAATATAGCATACATATCTTTTTTTTTTAAGTCAAATTTTATCGACAGATTAATTAATATTTCCAACAGAATTTGGTTGTAATAAATGTTAAAATCAACGTTATTGAGGAAAAAAAATAGAAAATTATTTCATTAATCTTATTTCGGGGTTACAAAGAATTTTTTGTCGATGCACTTCCGAGGTCAAGCATCAGTTTCAAGAGGAGGTGTTCTTTGATGACTGCTGCTATGAATCGAAACTTAATTATTATTATTATTTATGATTTCTAATTCCTTATGACCGTAAAATACGTGTATCCAATATTTTGTAATTTTGTGCTAAAATAACGTTGACTTTATCATTTATTTCTTTCACACACACTCTTGCGCTTTAAAGTCATTTTAACTTAAAATTATGTAACTATTTTTTTAAATATCGTTCGATAATACAACATGACAGCACTGACTAGTTTTGAAAATAAATTTAAAAATTGACTTTTCTTAATTTTTTGTAACAAAACTATTTAACACTTCTTCAAAATTTAATTTTTTTAAAATATCCCATTCGCTTGCCATGATGGCAAGTGTTGTCAATTTGTCTTGGGTCATTGAGGAGCGATGACAGCTTTTTATTATTTTCATTTTTGAAAAAGATCTCTCGCCTGTGGCGTTAGTGATCATCATAGTGCGATAAATTTGCAACGCAGTCATTACATTTGGAAATGTTGATTGCAGTTTGTGTTGAAATATTATTTTGTATGATTGAGACACTGGGATCACAGGTGTGTCACGGAATTCTTCAAATTGGCAAATGAAATGTTTAAAATGAACCATCTCATCACCAAATTGTGATTCAACATCACAAGAGTAGGATTCTAAAAATGTTGAGGCACTCTTTTGAATTTGTTCTTCAGTTTTTGCAGGAAGTTCACAAAGAAAACCAAATCTTGAATAAATGTTTTCATATGATTCTAAACGATGAGAAAGTTCTTGAGTTAATTTATCCAAAATTGAAATGTGTGTTTCTATTTTGAATTTTTCTTCCCCTTGAAGAGTCACTTCCTTAGCTGCACCTTCATCGGAATGCTTTTTTCTTTTTCCCTTTCTTTTGCTTCCACCCTCATCAGAATACTTTAAGTTGCTGACTTTGTTCTCATAGAACTTAAAGTTTTTTCGCTGCAATTTCAAAAAATCTAAGAGGAATTTTAAGAGAAGGATGGCACTTTGCAGCTCTATTGTTTCGCTTTGTAGAGTCTTGCTTACTGCATTGATGCGGTCTAGAATCGTTGACCAGAAGTCAGTCATGATGACATTTTCTTTCTTCAGCATTTCTTTCAATAAGCAATTGGCCTCGTGCACTGTTTCGGCTGTTTGGTTAGTATCTTGGGAAATACTTTGCAAGGCATTCTGGAAGCATTTGTAACCTTTTGCTAACGCTTTAACCGCGTCTGCTCTGGCGCTCCATCTCGTTATTTGCCCCACTCTCATTTGCATCTTCTAGACATTTTTTCATAACCTCCCAGCGGTGAGTTGAGGCTGAAAAAAAGTTGTAGAGTGTCTGCAAGAAACCAAAAAAAGAAATTGCCCCAACGCAGCTATCTACCGCGCTTACCCCCACTAAATTCAGTGAATGTGCTGCACATGGGATGTAAAACGCTAAGTTATTAATCTCGCAAATATGAGATTGAAGGCCGTTATAACAACCGGACATATTTGCTGCGTTGTCATATGTTTGTCCTCTCATATTTTGTAGAACAATGTCGTGCTTGCTTAAAAACGTCAACACGACTGAGGCAAGAGCTTCACCAGTGCGACTACTAATGGGAATAAACGTTAGGAAACGTTCATAAACTTCTCCATCAGATGATCTCACATATCTCATGATTATTG